>JAZHYW010012687.1:0-112868 GCA_037355805.1 Ixodes ricinus | reverse complement strand
GCTTGTTTCCAGCAGCACTGCAGAGCAACATCTCGAACATCTCCGGCTGCTCTTCGAACGCCTGGATGAATACGGCTTGACAATTAATAACTCAAAAGTGTAAGTTCGGGATTTCAGCTAAACTTTCTTGGCCACCACGTAGATCAACATGGAGTTCGACCTCTCCTGAAAAGTCGAGGTCGTCCAAAACTTCCCACAACCGTCAACAGTTCGGCAACTTCGGGAGGTTCTTGAATTGATCAACTTTACCGACGTTTTATTCCAAATTGCGCCTCCACTCTACTGCGGCTTATTGAGCTTCTGAAGGGCGTCAAGCGCAACTCTGCATCACTCACGTGGACGGACACAGCTTCTCCGTGCATTTTATTGCATAAAATGTGACCTGACCAGCGCAACTCTTCTCACCCACCCACAACAGAATCAACATCATGGTAGACGCTTCCGACGTCGGAATCGGCGCCGTTCTGCAACAATACAGTCACAGTGCATGGCTGCCAGTCGCTTTCTTTTAAAGAAATCTCTCCGACGGAGAGCCGATACAGCACGTTTGGCCGCAAGCTTCTCGCAATCCACCAAGAAATTAAACACTTCCGTCATTATTTAGATGGTCGAAATTATTGTGTTCATACAGACCACAAGCAACTAACCTACGCTATCAGGTCTTCCAGCGACAAATTCACCACTCGAGAGATACGCCAGATGGCGTACATCTCAGAATACACCACAGATATTCGCAACGTAAAGGGTACAAACAACGGTCCGTTGACACGCTGTCGCGTGTCGTGACATCCTCCTGCTCCTCCATCATACCACTAAGCATCGATTTCCAAGCGATGGCGTTGGCTCAGCAGGACGACACTGAACTGCTGAAGCTCAGTGCTTCCACATCATCGACTGCGCTCAAGTCAATTGTACTCCCGATGTGTGACGTTCCTGTTCTTTGTGGCTGCTCATCGCAAGTGCCACGGCCCTTCGCCCCACTTCTTTCCGACGTCAGGCCTTCGAATCGCTCCATTAACTGGCACATCCTGGAATTCGAGCAACCCAACGTCTACTATAACCCAGCGGTTTGTTTGGCCAGGTAATAATAAGGATGTTCGGAATATGGCGCGCATCTGCATCAAATGTCAAAGGCAAAAGTCCATCGGCACACATTGGCACGTACGATGTCATTTCCAATCCCGGCTGCTCGTTTCGATGCTATTCATATAGACCCCGTAGGCCCTCTTCCACCATCTGACGGAAACCATTACATATTGAGCTACATTGATAGATTCACTCGCTGGCAGGAAGCGCTGCCTATCCCGGACATCACAGTCCAAACGGTTGCAAAGACGTTCGTGTCCGGTTGGGTAGCCCGCTTTGAGTCCCGTCATCCATCACAACCGATAGAGGCAAACAATTTGAGTCTTCTTTGTTCCGCGAACTTCTGGCACTTCTAGGAACTACCCGATCCGTGCGACAGCCTATGATCCCAGCAACAACGGGATCATCGAACGTTTTCACCGTACACTCAAAGCGTCGCTAAAAGCTCATGAACATCGTATCCCCTCTTGCACCGCACTTCCCATGGTACTACTCAGTCTCCGTGCCACACACAAGGCGGACATCGACTGTACGCCAGCAGAGCTAGTCTATAGGGGACTCCTTCGTCTCCCGGGAGAGTTCTTCAACTCTAGTCACAAGCCTCTGGAATATGATCCTGCCAGCTATTCGACCCAACTTCGGGCCTCGATGCGTGAAATTACACTCTCAGAAAAAAGGTGTATTATTACACCCTTGTCCCATATAATACACCCCAAACTCAATTCGACGTACAGCGCACTATAGTCGAACAGACGGCTCCAAATTTTTTGAGGGGGCTTGATAGCCGATGTGGTACAACTTATTAAAATAGCTAATGTACGTCTAACTGACTACAAAAAACATAATCGGGGTTTTCGTGGCTCTACTGCAAAACCTCAGTGTTTTCTTTCTGTGGTCTTTAATACGCCCTTTAGCTATTTAATAAGTTATATCTAACCGTTGTCAAGCCCCTCGTAAAATTTGGGGCCGTGTGTTCGACTATAGAGCGCTATACGTTGATTTAAAGTTTTTGGGGTGTATTATATGGGACAAAGGGGTGGCGTGATACCCTTCTTTTAGAGTGTAGGAAGGTGCCCCACGGTCCCAACAGCCTCATGCCCCTTATGTTCCTAACGACCTCATGACCTCCAGCCACGTATTCGTTCGCCGTGACGCAGTTAGAAAACAATTGAAATGCCCGTATGATGGCCCTTTCCGCGTCATGGACCGTCATGTCAAATACTTTCGTCCCGATATCAATGGATACAATGAAACCGTCTCCATGAATCGCCTCAGACCTGCGTTCATCGACCAGTGCCTGTGTACACACATCAATAGTACGGACTGTTTGCTACTGTCAAAAGGACGACATTCTCACCGTGCCAGCCAACCTTATCTCCTCAAGCACACTATTCCATCCCGAAAATCCATAGTTCAACGTTCTCTACGTTTCGACCTGCAAATCAACGCCATCGAAAATGGGATTATCCACCACTCTCGCGCCTCGTAAACCCAAACCTCACCACGACCGCCCGTCTGTCACATGGCACCCAACCGTAAGAAAATCCTACACCGGGCCTGCTCGCTGGTGGGGGAGCCCCTGTAGCCGGTGACCTTACCGGTCCCAGCAGTAGACGAGGAAGAAGAGACACGAAAAGAGGGAATGCTCGAGACTGAGGCAGCATACCGGTGTTCGGGGATATCGGACGTCTTTTTATGTGCATAGCTTTTTGTATATAGTTCGTCTGCTGTAAATAAATTGGAGGAACCTTTCCGGTCCCTTCAGTTGCAATTTCGCTTTGCGCAACCATACAGGGTCGCATTGCTCTGGTAACCTCATAAATCAGATTGCACATACATATAATTGTGCTTTTCGAATTCAGAAAAAAAGGAAAAAAAAAGCTATGGATAAAAAAGAGCAGAAGTTGACCACAAAGATAAAAGTTTAGATATTTCTGAAGATTTTAATTTTATCGGCAGCGTTTAATTGCGGTTGGACATGCTTAGGTAAAAACCGAGCAGTCAACGATATTAATTTATGTAAACGTGGAACGCACCATTGCAAAAGTGAATGTTCTTAGGATTGGTAGTATAATACACAAATACCGAGATTTAACGTACTTCTCCGGCACCACACCCAAAATATACTTGCGTGTTTTTTTAAAGACGTAGGTGAATATTAAGAAGAATTTTGTTTACTTTATAAATTATCAATCTATATTTAAAATGAAATCAATCCTATGCACAGACCCCAATTACTTATACATTAAATATTTAAAGCTAATTCAATGAAGCATAGCGATGTATTGGATTATTTGTGGTCGTCTAAAACTGGGTGAATCTCTAAAGAAATCATAGACATTCACTTGATTGTTTTTTTCTTTGCCTCTACTTTCAAAGCCATAGGTACTTCAAGAAACATTTCTTTTGACCAGGTCACGTTCTTAGGGATAAAATCTAAAAAGAAGAAATAAATCGTGATATCTCGGTAGATGAACAGCATAAGACTTAAGGAGGATAAACAATGTTTGATTTTTTTGGTTTTAGATGTTAGCTATCGTTAGAATCCCAGGGACAATGTTAGCTATCGTTAGAATCCCAGGGACACGAAACTTCTACATAACGCTATGTGAGAGCTTGGTACGCGACCACGCAAAGCGCTGGGCGTTGACAAGGAGGCTAGAAACTACCAATCTAGCCTGTACTGCTGCGAGTTTGACAACTAGGAAGTGTGTTGGAATTTCGAACCCCGTCTGAATGAGCCACCCATTGATCGCGATGGTGCATCATCACGTTTAGAGCATTCTTCGTTAATCTAAGCAGCTTCGGCTATTTACCCTCAATCAACTCTTCAATCTTACATATCTGCAGCAATCTCTAAAATATAATTCTTATATTTATATATAATTTATAAAATGTCATTCTCATTCCTTTTTGTTACTCGAATATTGTATGCAATATTCGCTCATCATCAAAATTCAGCGCCGCGACTAGCGCCATCTAGTAGAGGCACTGCGCACATGTACGCTCAATTGGTTGCCTCTTTCTTGCTTGCTAAAAACTACATTTTGTTTAAAAACACACCAACAAATCTGATTTGTGAGTTTTCTTGTTAGAGGTAAATCAAGAATGAACGTTGCTTGCATATAGTGATGAATTATAGGCATATAAAAGGGTCGCTGTGCGAGACATTGTTTTCTTGAAAAATACTTCTGGTCACGAATTTTAGGTTTCTCACTACGGTGGAGTGGACACACAAACATGAACCTTCAAGGACAGTGGCGCACTGAGCGTAAGTATTTGACTCTGCACCGAACGTTGGCCGAAGTTTTGTGGCCAGTAGCATATATGGAGGGACTTAACTATTATCAAGGAAGCCTGGGGACATGAAAGCAATAATATTGGAAGTCTGAATTATTTTTCTTCGATGATGTGGTCGCGTTTACGGTGCATATTTCTAAACACTTCACAAATATTTTATATCATGTCATATACACACCTATTTTGTGTTTCCAGACCGGCCTTTTAGGAGGGAGAAGAAACGTAAACGCATGTACAGGTATAGAGGGAAAGATACTGAAAAAACGATTTTCCTGTCGGGCAAAAAAGAAATATTACCTTATCGGTCTAACTTTAAGGCAAAAAGTAAACACAAAAAAAAACCAAGACAAGAATAATAGCAGCTTAGTTGGGAAACAACATTAATAGGCTCCCTTGCCGCAGCAGATTTCCTACTACTCTGATATCGCATGACACCGATTAACGAAACAAATTTTAAACGTGAGGTGTGTCTTTGCAAAAAGTACTGAAAAAATGTTTGTTCTCTTGGTGCAGAATGATTGCTTTGACATGCAGTGCGTAAGAATAGCTTCAATGTTCTTCCATCCTCTAGATTTATCAGTGGTCAATTTTTGGCAAAGCGTAAATTTCGAAGATGGGAGACTCATAAGTTGCCTAATGCTTGTGTGATCCATAACTTCGGGCCCAATATAGAGCTTCTGAGGATCTCGAAGATTATTCGCCGTGCATTTAGGAGCTACGGGGTGTCGAAAAATAAATAAAAACCGCAAGTTCACGAAATTTCGAAAACACCTGAGCTCGTCTTTTGAGTTGTGAATGCGAAAGCATGAATGTCGTTCTTCCGTTCCCTTAGTTCGTCTGCGGTGTGCTGGCGTGGACGGCCACGTTTCGCTACTGCCGAGGTTGCGGCCGGCGGCCGATCGTCGAGTGCGCGCTCTATACTCTGTTTCACCTTGCGTTGTACCGCAGGAAAGGCTACAAGCGCGAGCTCCTTGCTCTAGGCCACATCTCGGCGGCACAAGCTCTCGTTCGTTAAGAGCAACTGCCAACGCTATGAGCTCGCGCTTCTAACCTTTGCTGCGGTACAACATAAGTTGAAACGGAGTATGATAAAGCAGCCGCAGCCCCCCCCCCCCCCCCCCCCTCCGCAACGCCTGCCATGAAGGGCAGGCTGACGAGCACGCGTTCTCGTGAAGCGGCCGCCAATGGCTATCCAGGAGCCGTTTTGCTACACCAATGGAAAAATTGGCATTTCTTTCGCGTTTTCTTTTTGCGGTTACAGACGCCGCAGGCTCCGCTCCATAGGATAGTTAATGCTTTCGCGCTAACAGGGAGTTTTAGTATTGCGTATAGAAGCAAACACAAGTGCAGTACGGTAGCGTTAGCGTTGCGTGCTCTGCTCTGAAAAAAGCAACGCTAGTAAAAAGCTAGGGTAACTCGCAGCACTTACTAACTTTTTCTGACCGTTCATACCTTATTACTTACTATTCACTACCTCAAACGCGCGATAGGTGTAAAAAGTAAGCAAATGCTGCCGTTACTACCTTTTCACTAGCTCTTTACTACCGCAAAGGCGCGGAGAAGATGGCGTCGCTTGCTTCATACCCGATCGCCAGCGTTAGCAACGCACTTTCTGCTTCGAATCGCGGGGGAGGTATCCACACGCATTCGCAGCGTCAAATATTGTGTGAGGGGGCATGTTTAAGGGTTCGAGCTGACTTTTATAGCGATCGCACCCTCCGTACCAGCATGTCGTGGAGGGACGCCTTTTTCGGAGGTCGATACGGGGCAGTGACGTGCGTGACGTCTCTGCCGGAAACGCAAAAACAAGCAAATATATATATATATATATATATATATATATATATATATATATATATATATATATATATATATATATATATATATATATATATATATATATATATATTATTTTGTTTTTTTTTTTCGTTTAGCGGAGAGTTTGTTGTGGGTTGCTTTGTTGGGGCGGGGGGAAGCGGCGGTTGCGGAGTGTTATTGTTGCAGTGCCATGCGCTAAAGAACAGAGGCCAGATTCACGAAACAATCTTACGCCAAAAATGCACGTATGACAACAGCTCCGGTATCGTCTTGCTACAATCAAATCAACATGACCGACAACGTCGCTCAGTTACTTGGTCGCGACGACCAACGGACATCTATTTTTCTACGTGCTCTTCTCGCGGGTCCCGATTTCAACCAGCCAGAAAAAGAAGGAAGTACTCGAAACCGGCCACGACGAACACGAACGCTGGATCCACAAACACCCGGGAAAAGCTATAACGGCAACGTTGACACCGACCGAGCGAGCTCGGCAGAATTTAGGCCTTAGCCTGCACTCCGACTCGGCGCAGCGTTGCTCCGACGGTCTTTGGCCAAGACCGTCTGCCCACGACCGGCTGGCTTGCTGAATGGAATACGCGCCCGCGCAACCCTTGTGGAGCCTTCCCGTATTATAGTTTGATCGCTGACCTCAATTTTAGGTTAGGTGGTCAATCTCTTCCCCTTGTCATCTTGTTTTCCGAGGCAGCGGTGACGAACGCTGTCGTCGAAAAGGGACTCCCATCGATTCTATCTTCTTGTTTTTTGTGATATGAAGCTCAAATAAACGCCATATGGATTACCTTAGCAACACTGTATGTACGTACATTTTGTAATTAGTATGTGTTTTTATTTTGTCACGACTGTACGTCACTGTCGAGCTATAGCAGTTTCTGGGAGCTACGCAATGCCGCCCTTAGCGAAAACTAAGACGTTTGAAATATACCACATTCTAATTTGAGTGTATTTGAAGTACAGCTCATAATTGTAAGTACACCAAGATAGACCGTAAATACACACTTCTTTTTCTTTACTTGGTTCTAAAATATATTTCTGAAAATAGTTTTAAAATGCCTTTATTTAAACTACATTTGAAGTTCTCTTTCATTCGTTCTGAAACATGTAAATACTAAATTAGTAGGCACAAAATACCTTTCAATTAGATGTCTTAAAATATTAGTTTATTTCATGCAAAATATACTCCAACCCTAAAAAAAGGCAGCGATCAAAAATATGTGCAGAATGCTCTTAAAATACCTGAAAATCGTAAATACTGTTATGTTATACCCTAATACCTTTTGACTGCAATAATTTGGTAGTTTGACTTAAACTACCAAAGTATAGAAAAGCTGGCCTATCAGAAATTCACTTCAAGCAGGTGTGCAGTACATTGAACTGCCTAAATACAACATTTGATTAGTTTGTCAATTGAGTTGTGCAGCATCGCACTGATGAATCAGAGAATTTTATGTTATTGTTTCCTTTTTTTCTACCAAGAACACACCTGATGAGTTTCCTGCACACCAATCACAAACGGAGTTCGGGAACTACAACCACAACACTTGCTGATGCTGGAAAGCTTCAGCAAGAGCTGTGAGCAGATATGTTTGGCATGGAATTGTGTTAGCGCAATGTTAGTTAACTGAATGTGTATACTCGCAATTGTATGTGATGTGAGTAGTGACTTTAATATAGTGACGTTAATGAGCATATTAAATAGTCAACTAGTAAAGAAAAGCAAAATTACCATTTTAAGGTGAAGAAACCAGCTTGACTCGCTTCATCCTGAGTGGTGCTATACAGAGAAGCAATAACATTTCCTCTGAAAGCCGTTTTTGTGGATATTGTTTTAGCGACTGCGCCAAATTATTATTAGTTGTACCAATTCTTTTTAGTAAGATATATCGTCCACGAACTTCAAAACACTGTTTGCCATTTGACAGACTCCCTAGGAGAAGATAGAATACTTAGAACCTTAATAAGTGCAGAGCTGGTCACCGGCCAAATGATTACCTTGAATTGGAGGCTATATAAGGCTCTAGAGCAGTCAACGGGACTGTGATTCAGTTGTTCAGTGCGTCATGGTGTTCGTATTTGTGTTCTTTTCTGATGTGTACCTGTGGGATGTACTTAGTAGAACCTTCAATTACCGCAGAAATACATTTACTAACAAAATCCAAAAAAAATAAAAAATTGCGAAGCCTCTTTTTAGGACACAAATGACATCTTGAGGGGAAAGGAATGATACTTTTGGTATATATAAAATATTTTCTGATTAATATTTATGACATATTTTTAATACATTACGTGCGTATTTCGAATGGGTACAAAATAATACAGATTACAAAATTAATCCAAAATGAGTACTCATATTCAATATATTTCAAATTCGTTTCAAGTACGCCCTCTTTTTTGCTAAGGGCAGTCGCACCTTTCTTTGCCGAGTGTCACGTCAGTATCGAGGGTAATTTTAAAAGATGGGTCCCGAAGCACTTCGATCAAACGCGCGCGTTCGCTCTGAGTGTGCACAGGTATTTACATGGCTCTTCTTGACACTCTCGTAGTTAAAACTTTTAACGTCGGCTCGCTCCTGCATCTCCGAGGCCGCGAAAAACGCCGCGGCGATATGTTTCCATCTACGTCGCTTTGCAAACGACTGGCACGGGCCGTCTTTTACAAACTATGACAGTTGTGTTGACTTTGGAGGAACGAGCTCGGAGCACACTCCGAGGAGTGCGCGAAGAGAAGGGGTGAAGATGGGGAAGATGTCAAGGTAACAAAATGGGTACAAATAGCTGGCATGACGTCACAGACGTCAAACTACTACTCTGCTTTTTTGCTCTGCCCCGTATCGTCCTTCGAAAAAGGCGTCCCCGTCGTGGAAGCCAGCGCTGCAGCAGAGCTCCACGACGCAGCTCGCTGCCAGCGCTGGCGTTTTTCCCCCGGAAATTACGTGACTAGTTGCGTTTCCGATCTTTCGTCGGGAGGTAGCGCTAGTTACTGGCTAGAGGTAGTAGAATATATGAATTCTACTTTGAGGCTAGTAACAGTTACTAGCTTCTTGACCTAGTACCCGTTACTAGCTCGACCATTATTACCTGCGGTTACTAGGTACCTAGTAACATATGTGACAAGCGGTTACTACATCTTGCCTAGTAAATACTACAAGCTTTTTCTTTTTTTTTTTAAGATTGTACCCTGCGAATGTGCGTCGTCACCATTCACCAATCCAAGACGCAGTTTGAAGTTCCGCGCACGTTCAGTGTGGAACACGAAGCGCCAACGCAAACGCCCAGTCCTTGCGTTTGCACGTATACTTTATTAACCCTTTGTCCCATATATTACACCCCAAACCTCCAGCTTCGGCGTACAGCGCACTGTAGTCGATCTGACGGTACCAGCTTTCACGAGAGGCTTGATAGCCGTGTGGTACAACTTATTAAAATAGCTAATGTTCGTGTCACTGACTACAAAAAATATAATCGGGGTTTTCTTGGCCCTACTGCAAAACCTCGGTGTTTTCTCTCTGTGGTCTTCGATACGTACTTTAGCTATTTAACAAGTTATATCGCACCGTTATCAAGTTCCTCGTAAAATTTGGGGCCGTCTGTTTGACTATAGTCCCCTGTACGTCGAACTAAAGTTTTGGGGTGCGTTATATGGGACAAAAGGGTTTCAGGTGATACCCTTCTTTTTTTAGAGTGTACGCAATATTTATGCTACAATGCGAATGTTTCGATTTGCGGGCGAAAACCGAAATTGTACCCTTGTGGGATGATGACGATAGCGTTTGTACCCAACTTGTGTGCGCTGGGTACAAACGCTATCATCATCATTATTATTGCGTACATCGACCGAACTAAAGGTTGCGCTGGGGTCACTCCCTAACCGATTTGTTAGTGACGTTGCACGTCCCTTGGTAACAGATAAGAGCCTGGGGCAAGGGGTCGTAAAAACGCTTTTCCAACTTTTTCCTGTTTGGCTTTCCTCCTCAACTCATAAATCGAGCATTCCACCAAACAGTTCAAGAAGACGAAAAGAGGGGAAGCCCCTCTTGCTCGGACTGTCGTTTGTCTAATCCGGAAACATCCCATTCCTCCCCCTAGAAGATTAGCCCGTCGCTCAAAATTCAGACAAAAGTTGCTTTCCCCATCCCCGCTCCGCTCCCGGAAGCTGACAGTGCTGTGGAAGCTACGTGCCTCGCTGGGCCAGCCACACTTTTGCCACGTGATGACGCTCCTTCCGCGCATACGCACGCGCAGAGAATGAGGTCAGGGTGATGAAAGGGAGGCGACTGATTGGTCCGGCAAGCGCGTACCTTCCACCACACTGTCAGCTTAGGGGTGAAGGGGTTGAAAGTGAGGTCCGGCTTCGTGTGACGTCAGTTTGGACCAGCAACGCGCTTTTGGGACCGCGGATGTATGACGGTCAAAAGGCAAAGGGCTTACGAGGGGGAGGAGGCACGAAATAGTCCGCTGTGTTTTCAACGCTTCACCCCGAAAGTCAGGCTTCTTGACTTTGACTTACCTTTTTTCTTTTGGCCCACCGAACGACGTGCTATTGAAGCCAAATCCCAATCTAAAATGATTCATCCCAGCCCAAAATTCGTTTCATGGGACCTTTTAAGAAAGAGCTTTGGCTTTTCTGCAGCTGCTTTAAATTTTTAGAGCGCAGTTCTTAGGCGCCTGTTTCCGGCTTGAGCGGCGTCGCCGTCGCCGTCGGCGTCGGCGTAACCGCGCGGTGCATGATGGGTAAATTTCCCCGCTAAATTTAGCGGAAAATTTTCCCCGCTAAATCTAGCGGGAAAATTTCCCCGCTAAATCTAACGGAAAATTTTCCCCGCTAAATCTAGCGGGAAATTTTCCCCGCTAAATCTAGCGGAAAATTTTTACCGCTAAATCTAGCGGAAAATTTTCCCCGCTAAATCTAGCGGAAAATTTTTCCCGCTAAATCTAGCGGAAAATTTTCCCGCTAAATCTAGCGGAAAATTTTCCCACGCTAAATTTAGCGGAAAATTTTCCCCGCTAAATCTGAGCGGAAAATTTTCCCCGCTAAATCTAGCGGAAAATTTTCCTCGCTAAATCTAGCGGAAAATTTTCCCCGCTAAATCTAAGCGGAAAATTTTCTTCGCTAAATTTAGCGGAAGAATTTATCGGGAAAATTTCCCCCCCCTCGAGGTCACGTGACCCCCAAGCCACGTGACCCCCCCCATTCCCGTTCCTTCCTCCTCCTCAAGAGCTGCGCTCTAATTCGGCGTTACAGGGAGTTGTAAACGGCTTTCACTTTTTTTAACATATCATGAATCGTATCTCTACACATTTTTGTTGGGGCTACAGTGAACGGGACACACTGCATCCCGTTTCTTCTTTCGTTTTATTTTTATGTTCCATACGAGGATTGCGTGGGCTGTAGAGGAGTGGAGTAGAACTGCAGATGTATTTTCTACAGCATCGTCCGGGTATCCTCAGATTATGTCCGGTTTAGCTCACACTGCAAATAATTCTTGAGCGAAATTTCGTCAACCGTTAGCATATGAACCTGATATGATAGTGGCCAATCTTCAGCTGTCTCTTTAAAACTGTCAAGTACGCGTGGAATACTTCCAGGGTTGTCATGATATTCGTCCGCCGGCTTTCAGGGGCCTGACATTTGGCAAAATGCAACACTCCTGTAGGCTTTCGAACCATGGAAGTACAGGTTCACTACAAACTGACTATACTCGTTCGACACCTCCTTCCTTTTTTTTTTTACACCCTGCATGTTCGCGTGTGTATAAATTCGTAGAGTAATTAACTAAACAACTTTTAGCTCACATAAAGCCGGATATTTTGTGAGGCGCCCATCATTAGAACATTTAAAACAATTTTGCGCTCTTGGCAGTGTCTTTTGATACTATACGTCAAGTCTCTGTGGGTTCGTCATCCTTCTTGAGGTTCTTAGAGTCTACCCACTGACCACCTAAGCCGTCCGGCGCATGTGTCTAGCATAAAAGAGAAACTAAATTACATTATATTATTACGTGTAAGTTATGCCTGAGAATGATCATATGAAAAAGTAAACATATGGTTATTTGTCTCCTCTCAAAGAACGGTACTTCAATAGTGCGACTTTTTAAACCCCGGTATAGAGTCTCCTAGACTAGGAGTCTTAAAGCTTCATACACCTTTTTCTGTTTTCAATTTTTTTCTTCCTCCTTTTTTCAATAAAACTGCACTCCTATAAGATGCAATCATTTCGGTGTTGATTGAATAGGAAGTGTAACGATAAATACACACCCATGTTGGGGTCTGGCAACTAAAGGAAACTGAGCAGTGCAGTTAGACAACGCAGAAGCGCAGCTTTTCTTGACATTGGGTTATCTAGATTTACATAAGTTGGTAATGTTATAACTTAAACAAAAATAATGTGTGATTTCGAAATGAAACGGTTAATGGTTGGAATATTGGTATGGATGGCTTCTCGCTCATCCCTAGCTCATCGGAAAACAATCGAGGCCTAATTTAACTCCTCACCGACAAAGCCACGCATCACTGACTATTCCGAAGGAACAGTTCAGTGCAAAAGATTTGCGCTCCTTTTAAAAGAACACTGAACCTAAGAATTCGTTTTTACCAGATTCGGACAGGCCCGTTTCAATATGAATGTCCGTGGAAGAAAACATTTTTCGCCAAATATTTATGCTACAATAGGAATGTTTCGATTTGCGGGCGAAACCGAAATTGTTTCCTTGTGGAATGATGACGATAGTGTTTGTACCCTACTAGTGTGCGCGTTCGTACCCAACTTGTGCACGCTGGGTACAAACGCTATCATCATCATTCTACGGGGGTACAGTCGGGAGCAAAAGTTTGCGGGGCACGGGAGCGCGTGCCGAAATGCATCGCCGCGCCGTCCGACGGCGCGCCGCCGCATTAAGGAGCCGCGCTTTGCGCATGCGCGCCTTTCGTGCTCGCTATCATGTCTCTTTCGCTCGTTTCTTTCCGACGCACTCCTGATAACAGGAGTCGGCGCCAGGGGCGCGAGTTAGCGCTTCGCTGGCTGTCATGCTGCGCGTCTGCTTCAGCCGCCTCAGCCGCCGCGCTTTGTGACGGAGCTCGCGGGGGTGGGGTAACCAGGCGCTTTGTCACCCAGCGCGGCTGCTGAGGCAGCTGAAGAGGACGCGAGGCATGACAGCCAGCGAAACGGCAACTTGCGCCCTGGCGCCGACTCCGGTTATCAGGAGTGAGTCGGACAGAAACGAGCGAAAGAGACATGACTGCCAGCACGAAGGGCGCGCATGCGCAAAGCGCGGCTTTTAATGCGGCGGCGCGCCGTTGCACGGCGCGGCGATGCATTTCGGCACGCGCTGCCGTGCCCCGCAAACTTTGCTCCCGACTGTACATTAACGGTTTCATCTGCAAGTAAAACAATCGCATTGTAACTGTATGAGCGATCCCGGGACAAGCCGAAGAGGACGAGGAAGAAGAAGACAGGGTGGGGCATGCGAGGAGCGCGAGAGAGGATTCTGGCGGTTGACAAAGGACGGAGCAGACGCAACCAGGCCGGACCTCCGTCGGCGTGACCAGACGTCAAGAGGCCCGACCCACAACCCGCTTCTCACGCAGTCCGGGCGCCAACCTTCCGGAGGTAGACAAGACTGCATGCGTGGAGCAGTTGAACACCCGCTGCCGCTCCGTGCCACAGACGTACTGGGCCTGATTCAAGCCTTCGGCCAACCCCCAACTACCTCGTCGCTACGTCCCTCGGCCCTGACCTTGGTGGACACCTGGTCGTAGGCTGCCACCGACGTACGGGGCCTGATTCAAGCCTTCGGCCATCGATCAACTGCCTCGTCACTACGTCCCTCGGCCCTGACGTCGGTAGACCCCTGATCATCGGCTGCCACGGGTGCTACGCCGCAAGGACTGAAAAGTCGTGAGCGAGGGACTTTTAGGGGACACTCGAACCTTAACATTTGTTGAAGTGGTGTAAATAGTTTTGTAAATATTCTCTTTCCATATTTCTACAGTGCAATGTGAATTATCCCATAACGCATCCTCGTGTCTTCTGTCATTTCTTTCCAACATCACGAACCTCACGACATAACATAAATATTGAGTGAATATTTTTTTTTGTTCGACGAACATTTATTTTTAGACATGCCTGCCTTAACAAGGTAGAAATTTATTTTCCCTAGATTCAGTGTTCTTTTAAGGAAACATGTTTTCGTGCTCAAAATTAGTTAGAACTTCGAGTTACTTGACACATAGACATATGTCTCGCAACTAGTGATTGTAACCTCTGTTGTTGTTTGTTCTTTTTTTTTAACGCTGAAGTAGTTTGGTACGTCGTTCTGCGTAAGTGTTTGCATCTTGTGGTTTTCAAGTTTAAATTTACAGAGTTTGTAACTTGTGTTTTGTATCATGCAACTTTGATTTTTTTTACTGTAACTTTTCAGATCTTGCAACTGTATTTTTCCTGTTTGTTCTTTTTTGCGGAAACTTGCCGATGCGTTGTTCTCTGTAAAAATTAGCAACACTGTTCCTATCCATTGCTACAGTGTCCCACCCACAAGCGCAGACGTGCTTTTGCGGGCCTGGGTAATTTTTGTAGTCAATTTATTGTGCAATAAACATATGTGTGTATGTAACCGGGAATCCTAACACTCATAGAAATTCGTTTTGTGATATGAAACTATTGCAGCTATAGACCTTAGCGAAAATCGCCTTATGCGCACTGCCGTCTTTGTCTGCTGCGCTGTGGAACGCCTTCTGAGTATGCGCTGTTTCTCTGCTGTGGGGAATATCAGACGCTGCGCATGCGTCCACAGCTCAGTGACTCAGCATCGTTCGCCTGGGTGGTAAGCGATGAAAAGGTCTATAGACCTTTTCTGTGTACCCTCGTCCCCGGCCACCTAATAGGCGTATCCGGTATGGGCGACGAAAAAATACTAAACGTTTCAACCTGTAACTAGTAAAAAAATAAGGGGGAGGCAAAACGATAATGTGTGACGGTTACGCTTATATCCTAAGTGTCTTCTACTGGCGTGGCGACGGCAAAACAATGTTTTCGCCCATACTGGAAGTGACGACAAATCAAGATGGCGGCGCCCTTGAAGAAAGGGTCTATAGCTAAAATAAACTTAATAATATTCACCACCACTGCGAGAGTTCGCTGATGCTATCACCAGCTTTTAGTCAGAGGATAAAGCCACAAAATAAAACAAAAACTGAATACCTCTCTTCCGCTGACATTTCAGAGAACCTTATTTCACACCTTCCGTAGAAATTGATGCATCGTTTGACGAGGCACGCGGTGTGATGATGACGAGAATGCATGTCAAAACACCCTCCCAAAAATGTCGAAGTTCCCAAGATAAATAGAATAAAACCGCGTCGATACATAAGGTTTCTAGATCAATAGACTACCAGGGTACAACTGCTAAATTAGGAAAAGCGGTTTTCGGTAACCCTGAAAAGCAACTTGCAGAATAAATGTATTCTTCAAATGACAAGGGGAACACATCATTACTAACTGCCTAAGGCGGCAGAATACAATTCCGCTTCTGGTACACATTAGTAAAAACGGCGGCAAAATCCGTTATTTCGCTTTGAGGCAATAAAAAAAAAACTGAATTGGTGTTCAGGTCACGTGACGTCAATTTTTATGCAAAATTTAGCGGGGAATTGAATTGCTGTTGTCATCACTGGCGTCAATTTTCCCGCTAAATCTAGCAGAGAAACTGAATTGCTCATAGGTGACATGACACTAAGTCATGTGACGTCGTTTTCCACGCTAAATTAAGCGGGGAATCGAATTTGTGTTGAGGTCACGTGACGTATATTTTTCCCCTAAATATAGCGCAGTTACGCCGACGGCGACGCCGTGAAACCCAGAAACGGGCACCTAAGAGCTGCGCTCTTGAGAACTATAAAAATCAAAAGACTGCCATTGCAAGTCTCTCTGTAGTTATGGGCGCGAATTTGAATCATCGAATTATTGAATCTCAATACGCACAGTGGCGCTGTTCGTAGGATGCTCCGGGTGTGGTCGCAAATTAAATGCATTTCTAAACACGACAATTAAGATCCTTGTGACGTAGCACGCTTAATGGCCGACGTAGAACCTCGGTTATCTGCAAGGAAGATACTCCTCTTAGCGCTCCCGCTTTCCTATACTGCAAAGAGGGAGTCAAGTTAGGGCAAGGCAAAAAGTGAAGAGGATTGAAGAAAACAGGAGGCGGGCAAAAGTGGGGAGCCCGAAGTGTACGACGGCCTTTAGAAGGATACTTCAAAGAAATTTGCAGTATACCCGTCGTGTTCAGAAATAGGCTGAATATGATCCACAATATCCGTAAATGAAAATTGCACGTTTGTATTTTGAGCCCACTTTGGCAAGCGCTCGGAGACTAGCCAGCGCAGACCTCGTCACATCCGGCGCAATCATGACGTAGGTTGTCTCGGGATGAGCAAAGCTGCGGCAAGGCTGATGTCGTCAAGATGCCCTAGCCGTTCCAGCCACGTGAAGAAGTCGGAGCACTCGAACGATCGGGCAACTGAAAACTAACATCAAAGCTACTTTTTGTGTCAATTTTGAGTGACGGGTTAATCTTCTATAACCTTGTAGAGAGAGAATAGCGACGTCTGGGCACACAAAAGAGAGTCCCGTTGAGTGAGGAGTTCCTCCTTCCCTCTTCTCTTGTGCTGGCCGTAGAGCTGTCGGGATGATGTTAGGTTCAAAGCACGAATAGCCCTAGGCGAGAGAGTTATCGTCACTACCTTTCAAGGTACCTACACAAGCATTACAAACAAGGCATTAGCGACATCCACCAGCTGCTCCTTGCTAATCGTCTAATTTGTTTGAAAATTTATTTTGGTGTCTTTTTTAACAAGATATCGGTGTGCCCGATGTGATAGTGCTCATTTAAAGACGTATAGACCAAAAAATAAGCACTAAAATTTCGTTGTAGCCTCCCTTTAAAGGAAGTTGTACGTAAATAGCAAAGACAGCAAAAACGTGTTTTTTTTTTAGTTTCCGCATTTTACCTGAAGCTTTATTGTCTATAATTTCTTATACCCCTGTCAGACGGGCTAGTTTAGTGTCACTACAAGCGAGTGCACTTCAACCCGTCGAAACACACTCCAAGTGTGTTGGTGCTACACGGGAAAACTTAGTGTCACTCCAAAATGATGGCAATAACGATGGGTAAGTAATGGGCACGCAAAATATTACAGTGCATGCGCATTTTTTCATAAATAACTTCGTCGTCTTATTAGAAACACGTTACCACACATTGTTGCGCTAAGTCACGAGCTTTAATCCAAATTTAAATCCAATTTGATCATTACGATCAGCCATTACAAGCCAGTGATACACGTCCGCACGCCGGTACGATGCTCATCTATACTCTGTTTCACCTTATGATGTACCGCAGGAAAGGCTACAAGCGCGAGCTCCTTGCTCTAGGGCACATCTCGGCGGCACAAGCTCTCGTGCGTTAAGAGTAGCTCCCAACGCTATGAGCTCGCGCTTCTAGCCTTGTCTGCGGTACAACATAAGGTGAAACGGAGTATAGATCGAAACGAGCAGAAGTAGGGATTGAACCCAGGATTCCTGGGTTCTGCAGCGCGAGCTTTCGCTCCGCGTGCTCCGAGCTGGTGTGCGCGAGCCCACTCGCCACTCGCCACAACGAAACATCATGGAGTGTGTGGAGGACGAGCTGGAGGGCGATATCCGCGATGTTGGACAGTGGATGCGCGTGGTTGGGGCACTTTTCTCCGTGAAAGCCCAACGCCTTTCAGATGAGAGGCAGCTGGACCTGGATGCCGACGCACAGGCAAGAATTTCAAGTGACATCGATCAGCAGCTGCAGGCCAATGCCTTCACCATAGCCGCTCTCATGACCGACAACCTACCCGTGATCAGTCGAGAACGGTGGAGTTTCCAGAGGAACGAACGGTGGTTCGAAGACACCTTGCCCCATTTGGGCGAGTTCCATTTCAAGCAAGCCTTTCGCGTCTCTCCTGCCACCTTCAGATTCCTGGTGGAGTCTTGCAGGTGCCTCCTGGCCGTCGCTGGCCGTCGCGCAGGGGCCAAGGCTGGAAACTAGATTAGCCGCTTGTTTTTCTACAATGCACTACTTTCCTGCCAACAGAAAACAAGTGCGCATCTAATATTACTCCTATCAAAACAATACTAATTTTACGCAGCGTTAATTTCTTCTATTATTTTTACTCCTTGAACACTGCTATCGAGATTACACACTCGGTCTACCGGAGCGAGCGTAGTGTGCTCCCCGAACTCACTTCATTGGAAGTGTGTTCTTCGGGCAGGGCTGGGGATTGAGCTCAGGATCACTGGGTTCTCCAGCGCGAGCTTTCTCTCCACGTACTCCGATCTGGTGGGCGCTAGCCCACTCGGCCACCGATACCCCTTAATAAAGACACGTTAAAAAAATTAGACGTTTACAATTCTCTGTAATGCCGAATTGGAGCGCAGCTCTTGAGGAGGAGGGGGAAGGGTACGAAGGGGAGGGTATGCCAGCTGCTCCCCCTCCGTACCCTCCCATCCTCCTCTCCTGTTCCCATCCCACTTAGCGTAAAAATTTCGCTGAATTTCCCGCTAAATTTAGCCGGGAAATTTTCCCGCTGAATTGACGTGTGACGTCACATGACACGTCATCTGAAATTTTAAGTGTGACGTCACGTGACGTCACACGGGTAAAATTTTTCCTCTAAATTTAGCGGAAAAATTTTCCGCCAAACTTAGCAAAAACTTTTACCGCAAAATTTAGCGGGAAAATTTTACCCTCGTGACGTCACACGTGACGACACACGTGACGTCACGTGTGACGTCATTTTGGGAAACAGCCCTTAATGCAACGCGCGGTTACGCCGACGCCGCTTAACTCAGAAACGGGTGCCTAGGAGCTGTGCTCTAAAACAACGTTACATTAATGAACGATTTTTACGCCAATTGGATGATTCTGATCGATCATCGCAAGCCAAGATAAAGAACGAAGCATATCCAACTTTGGCGTTCCGCTTCGTTCCACGGAAGTCTACGAGGAGGCCCTGACACTGCCTAATCAGATCATAATTATCGTGTTGTCTCGAATAGTTACATGCTGAAACAAAAGTAGGCTCTATCATTCTCTGCTAACCAAGATAGCCATGAATGACTGACTTTGTCGTCGTCTTTTATCAATTCACCGCTGCGCTAATCTTGATTCAGATCAGCCTAAACTCCAAGTCCACCCCACTATTTTTTTGCAATGCCACTCTTCTACATGTCGTCTCTTTCACGAATTTCTTTTTCTTTATAAAATAAAACTTACGCCACGCTTTTGGTTTCTGTGTTGTTATGTTTTACTGTTGAAACACTCCTATTGATGCCACGCACTCGATCGAGCGAAGTGAGTTCGTCAAACTCACTCCAAGCCAAGTGTGTTCCTCAGGAAGGAGCCGTGTGGCACACTACAGAAATGACACTAAGGGCGAAGTGCACTCGCTTGTAGTGACACTAAACTAGCCCGTCTGACAGGGGTATTACATTTTACGATGTACCACACGGATGAGGCTACGAGCCATCTAAGCCGTTCTTATGCCGTGTACGCGTCAGGTGGCCTTCGCAAGGGGCGAAGTGACGCGTGGGTCCTGTGGTCACGTGATTCCTTCGCAGCACTGGTTTGTTTGGGATGGCTCGCAGCATCCGCGGCGGGCCTGCTGTCCATCGTAAGGTCAAACGGAGTGCAGACTCCCGTGTGTTTGTTTGTTTCTCCGCATGACGAACCCGGCTCTATGATTAGATTCTGTTTACCAACGGTTTACGATGAAATGGCTCTAGCCACCCTGCGAATCGCATGGGCTGATAATGACCGTCAGCCCAAGCAATGATACCAACAGCTCCTCCCATGTTGTGCAGAAACAAATATTTGGGAATCCGGCCTTCCAATCAGTGCACCGTCGTAACATGGTTCAAGAAAAAGCGATTGGGAAACTTGCGTTGTTAGGTTTTATTTTCATTAAAACTGGATATGTTTATGCAGACAACTTGCAGGGCCTAGTGGAAAGGTCCCTTTTTTATAACAGTGTAAAGGAGGGCGGAGACACAGTGGAGTTGGCGAATATTGCTCTCGCAGCAAGGAAAGCTTTTGTAATCGTCTTACGTAATCTTCTACTGTCAGCCAAATGGCAACGAGGGTGTATGTACCCTTTGTGGTCGCAAAATGTATTCACATGCCTTAGTAGAGGCCCTCAGGCGATATAGTCGACGAAGACTGGGAATACGTCCAGTCCATATGGAACGCCACTTCTATGTTTTTTTAACACCAGCAGTGAAAAAGTAGACTAATTTCTTATTTTAAATTTTCGGCCATCTAAATAATAACTTTGTGACATTATAAAACGATTAATAATACTATTTGTGGTTTCTCTTTGGCGTTCAATTTGCGTAAGCACTTGTTAACAAATCAAAACATGTAACATTCAAGTAACTAGGATTATGATTTATGCAATCGTTAAAGGGGCGCTGAATAAATCTTTATGATTTCACTAAATGTCGCATAGAATTAATCCTTGCCATTAATTGCCAAAGAAACACGCACTAGTTTCCTCTCCGCGCAGAGGTTTACACACAGAACTAGAAAATATTTAGGAAGTTTTAGTTATATACACTGTAAAAATTTCGAGGACACCTAAGCCCTTCTATGAGTTGTGAATGCGAAAGCATGAATGTCGTTCTTCCGCTGCCTTAGTTCGTCTGCGGTGTACAGGCGTGGACGGCCACGTTTCGCTACTGCCTTGGCATAGCCTCCTCTTTGCTCACAAAGTCTGGCAGTTCGACGACGGAGACATAGAGTGCCCGGTCGCAGATTTAGAGCGCCAGGATCTGGTAGCACAGAGCATTTCTTGGGGAACCTGGTCGTCAGCGCACAGCTTTTGCAGCGGCGAGGACCCAAATCATGGTTTTCAAACCCGTCCAGAAAAGAAGCGGTAGCTCGAGGAATGCAGAGCACAGGCAGACATTCCATCGCTCGGGAGAAATGTGTTTCAACGTCTGCCGCAGCGGCGCGCTACCCGGCTTTCCTAAAGCCCCTCTATCCTGGGAAAAGCGGCGCCATTCATTGTTGCAGAAATGCTCGAGGCACGTGCCGCGCGCCACTTCTGGGCTCATGGCGTCGGAAAGGGGCTTGTGCTGCGCTGTGCCGCCATGATCTTGCCAGGGCTGCACGTCACGTGCCTCGTGCATCGACGAACATTGCGCTACTTGGCTTTCCTAGAGTTCCTGTATAGACTCCCTACGGGAGCCAGAGTTGCGCGTTCATGCATGGCATGAGGATTCAGCCCCTCACGTGACTGAATTCTGCGAATAGCAGCGCCGCGCGTTCGAGGCGCGCGGCGCGCTCAAAAGCAGGGGAACGTGCTGTCGAAGCGCGTGCAACGTCTACTTTGCTGCACGACACTCTGATTCGGCTCCTCACGTGATCGGATCTCGGCGAATAGCGGCGAGGCGGCGCGCGGCACGTGGAATCAAACGCGCAATCCCTGGCTCCCGTAGGGAGCTTGCTAAGCAGGAAACTCTAGGCTCTCCTAGAGTTCCTCGATATGTTCCCCCGAAGGGGAAGTGGACTTACGCATTTGTTCTCCCCGAGCCGCCACGCCGCCATTCGCAGAGATCGATGCCGTGAGGAGCAAACGCATCCAGCGCAGCGCCATGCAGGAAAGCCACCGCTACGGCCGCTCCACCGAAGGTGTACGCGCCCCAGCGTGTGTTCTCCCACTGCTTCCGCCTCCTTCTCCTCCTTCCCCGTTTTCATACCGCGGCGCGCGCGGCGCCGAGCCTATTCACGATTTCAGTCACGTGGACGAGCGAAGCATCCAGGGCCGTGCAGAAAAGCCGTCGCTACGGCCTCCCGCCGAGGCTGAATGCGCATCTCTGATGCCGTAGGTAGCTATATAAAGGAACTCAAGGCTTTCCTTCCATCCGTTGTCTGCCGCTCTACCTTTTCCATTTCGGCGGCCGTGTCTCGTGGCGATCTCGCCACACTCTAAAAAAAGGCATCACCTTACATACTTTTGTCCCGTATAATGCACCCCGAACTGCACCTCGACGTACAGCGCACTATAGTCGAACAGTCGGCCCTAAATTTTACGAGGGGCTTGAGAACGGTGCGATATGATTTCTTAAATAGCTAAAGTACTTATCAGAGACCAAGAGAAAGAAAACACTGAGGTTTTGCAGTAGGGCCAAGAAAACCCCGATTCTTCTTTTTTGTACTCAGTAGCACGTACATTAGCTATTTTAATAAGTTGTACCACACGGCTATCAAGCCTCTCGTGAAAGATAGCCCCGTCAAATTGACGTCAGTGTACTGTATGTCGAACTGAAGTTTTGGGGTGTCTTATATGGGACACAGGGTCGTAAGAATACACCCTTTTTTCTGAGGTGCAGTGCTTTGTCAGTATAGAGGAGGCTATGGCCCGGTTGCCGAGCGCGCGCTCTTGTGAAAGTGGCTGCAGCCTCCGCAAAGGCCCTCCCGTGACCCCCGTAAAGAGGGGGGGGGGGGGGGGCCTTTACGGAGGTTACTCCTGACACGAGAGTGGCAGCCGAGAGCGCGCTCTCATAAAGCGGCTGCCAATTTCTATCTAGGAGCCGTTTTGCTCCGCCAGTGGAAGAGTGGGTATTTATTTCGTGCTTTTTTTTTTTTTTGTGCGGTTACAGAACCCGCCGGCTCCGCTCCATGGGATAGTTAATACTTGCGCATTAAAAATTAACAGCCTTTATACCCCATTTTCTCGCGGTCAAAACAAGAGACCAATTGATCTCCTGCGGATTACATGCTGTCGATGTTCATCCACGCACTCGGGCTGGCGAAGCACGATGCGGGTGTTGAGCTCCAAGCATTATGAAGGTTTAGCGTTTGCCATCAATGCAGCGATTTCACAAAGCACCACACGAATGGTCGTCGAGGCATTCAGTCAATTGCAGTATCACAAATCTAAGTCGACTGTTCACGAAGTACCCGAGCTCAATATTTTTCTTGGAGGGCCAATAAATTACTTTAGAAAGTGATATCATTTGAGAAATTCGGCGACATTTAATTCGCATTACACGTTATCTTTCACAAATTACTTTCATTCTACGCATGACGTCACGTTTCAAGTGAGCGTTGTGACTTTACTTTAAATGACGCGTGTGATCATGTGGCTGTGACGTCCTGACCCTATCGACCAATCAAAAGTTACGCGTCACGCGACCGACGTCGGCTTTTCTGCCACGCCACCGAAGCCGCCTTTTCTGCAATACCAGTTCCTTAACGCTGTCGCGTTAAAAACAAGAAAAGGAGAGGCAGTTCAAAGAAAGGATACTTGCAAGAATAGCAAATTAAGCTCTTCCCGCAAAGCCCTTTGCTCTTTGTTTCAAGGTTTGATCGATAAAATTAAACCAGGTTGTTCGGCCCACATAAATAAACTTCTATCGCAGAAAGCTGAAACTCCGTCAGAATTTGAGGCTAACACGACGGTAATTCAATGCGAAATTTTAAGCACATGACGTTACCTACATCAAAAGATACAAATTAAAAACAAAAGTTCTGTATGAACTGACTCAAGCCTAAGCCTAATAATCATCAAACCAAAATTTCGGATTATGGGCGTATGAAGCAATTAGGCCAATAGAAAAACTTGTCAGCAAGAAAGAAAACAATATCGTCTTCCTTTACTGACAAGCTTTTTTACTGAAATAAATACTACAGGCACTCACAATCTTGAATTTCGATTTGGCGAATATTAGGCTTAGGTAAGGACGTCAGCTCATAGCGACATTTTGTTTTAGACCCAAGCTCTTAGGCGCCCGTTTCCGCGTTGAGCGTCGCCGGCGTCGTCACTGTTGGCGTAACCGCGCGCGCTGCATTATGGGACGTCACAATTTCCCCACTAAATTTAGCGGGGAAACTGAATTGCTGTTGAGGTCATATGACGACAGTTTTACAGCTAAATTTAGCGGAGAAACTGAATGCGCACTGTTGCATTATGGGGACGTCACAGACCTACACACCAATTCAGTTTCCCAACCAAATTAGCGGGGAATTGATTTGGTGTTGAGGTCACGTGACGTCAAGTTTCCCGCTAATTATAGCGGAGAAACTAAATTTGTTCATAGGTGACGTGACACGAAGTCATGTGACGTCATTTTCCCCGCTTAATTTAGCGGGGAAATTCAATTGGTGCTGAGGTCACGTGGTGTCAGCTTTCCAGCTAAATTTAGTGGGGAAGCCGTAGGAGGAAGGGGGGGGTGGGTATGGATGTGAAGGAGTAGAGGGTCCACAGAAGGAGGAGGGGAGGGTGCGGAGGAGGAGGAGGGGCGGTACCGAATTGGAGGAGGGGAAAGTATGGAGGAGGAGGGTACGAATGAGGAAGAGGACACGGAAGAGGAGAAAGGTGCAGGACAAGTATGTGAGGAGAGTAATCTATATTTGTACGGATATATATAGATAGTTTTTATTTTTAATTAACAAATTTATTTTTAAAAACGCCGTGAAAGATATACTTATGCGGTTTGTGCAGGTGAGTTATACGGCACAGGGGCAGATAGTATAGGGGTTAATCGTAACGATCAGTTGGCTCATTAATTAGAATTCGTTAATTCACTTTTTAATTAATCCAAATAGACATATGGTTCCAATTAGAAACTTTTGCGCAGCGTCATCAAAAACCACTAAATCAACACGTTTTAGAAGGATATAACGCGAGGGCACAATATTACGGCGTTCCGTAAAAACGCTCAAACTTTAATGAGTCTCTACGTTTGTTTTTTTTTTAATTTCTATCGGAGCGCATTTCTGCGCCCGCGGTCTCGCTCTCCCCAGTGGCTGAGACGCGCAACACACGAGCGCCCAACTTCCCTCCATGCTACGGAGGGAAGCGAGGGGATGGCTTCGCGCCGCGACCACCGGGGGCAAGACCGCGGGCGCAAAGATGCGCTCCGATAAGAAAGCGAAACTTAGAAACGCGTCCAAATTGAGCGTTTTTACGGAACGCTGTAGTATACTGCCCCGCGTTATATCCTTCTAAGAAGAGTTGATTTAGTGGTTTTCGATGACGCTGAGCAAGTTTCTAATTGGAAGCATGTGTCTGTTTTCAGTAATTAAAAAGTTAATTAACGAATTTAAATAATTAGCCGACTGATCATTACGACTAGCCCCCTATGCTTCGTCCCCCTTGTCGTATAAGTCACCTGCAAAAACCGCATAAATTTAACTTTCACGGCTTTTTCTAACCAAATGTGTTAACTAAAAAAAAACACCCGGCATATATATTTATTTCTCAAATTGTTTAGCATGGTATATCGCAAAATTATAATGCCTCAAGAGCTGTGCACTAATTTCACATTACAGAGATTTGTAAATGTGCTCAACCTTTTCAATTCACCACCACCAATAGCGACGCACACTTACAAAGTTACAGCTTTCCGCGATGCATAGTTTTTTTTTTTTAGTTGGGTCGAAAAATGAGGTTAAATTTTTTTATAAATCTAACCCTGTACTCTAACATAGCGAGAGCTAGAAAAGAAAGCAAACATGAAAAGGAGGAAGCTACCAGATCATGGGCAGGACTGAACTTGCAAGGGGTTCTTCCCCCGATGTTGCAACAATTTTCGTGCAGTCTAGGGTGCCATACAGGTTAGGCTCTCTTGTTCAGTCTCCCCAACCTGGATGATTCAGAAACACTTGCACGACAGTTTGAGACGCACCCTCACGGCAAAACCGGCTTTATTTTGGGAACATCGCCTTTCGTCAAGCACACCTGGCGTGCCATGGCCTCCGTACCTATATTTGAGTTCCTTAAAGGGGAACTGCAAAGAAAAAAGTGTTTTTTTTAAACAGCCTAATTGGGACAAGCATGTCACAAAACAAATGTTCCGCGAAAAAAACATTTTTTAGCAATATTTACGCCACAGGACGTAATTTAGTCGGAGTCAGAACCTCTCCACATTTGAAACTCCCGCTCTTTCGACCCCCGCGGAGGGAAGTACGCCCCGCCCCTCAATCTTGAATTTGCTCTTGGGTTGACTTGGCTGCGGAGTTGAACGACGCAGCGCCTCGACTTCCGGTAAGATCTGGCAACAACGCACGTTAAACATGGCGCCGGTATTGTTTTGGTTTGAGGGGACACCAGAAGCTGCGCGGTTTGCGAGCACACAGCGAAGACGTGACCGGAGAAGTGCCCCTGTGATGTTCCCGGAAGACGGAAAGTATCATTCGTAATCGTCGTGTGTGCTTTAAAAGCGAAGGGAGTCACAGGGTCCACGAGTGCGCAACCACGAGCCAACGTTCACGACCGCGCTGTGTTGACTTCGGCGATCTCGTTCTGTTTGGAGCAACACGGCGATGCGACAAAGAACTGAAGCGTTCGTGGTGTGTGTGGTGCGGTGCTTGGAAGTAGACACCCACACTAGCACGTAGCGCAAATTGGTTGTTTTGGGGTTGAGGTTCAACGGGTTCAGTCCCGTCGTCGTCAGCTGATCCAATCAAACTGGTCCGGGAGGACGCCGCGAGTGTTTTTAAAAGTGAGCCTTCCTTCGTTCCGTTTCAAAATGTGGAAGATTCCCGACGCATACCGTGAGTAAAAAGCTGCGTGCGTTTTCAACAAAATTACGTCGTTTTAATTGAACAATGGACTCCGAATTGTTGTCCTAAATCTGCCGTTTTTATGCTTCGTGTTGTTGGACTGCGTTTGCACAGCGACGTGTTGCGCTCATCGCGCGGTGTGAATAAATTTGGGCAAGATTTCCTACCTGCCCACAGATGCATGAACTGAGACCATTTTTTTACGTAGTGAACATAGTGTTTTTTTTTCTTGGGGGGGGGGAGGAGAGGCGTTGTGCATTTATTACGGTACAATCACTTGAGAGTTCAGAAATTGGGGAGGGCGAGCAAGCTTTCCGAACTTTGTTTCTTTGCTTTCTGGCACTGCCCCTAGCTTCGAGTTGCAGTTTCAGTAGACATACCTACTAGCAGCCAGCAGGTACAAACTGCTCTAAAGCAGGTAAAAGACTGGGAAGTCGGGACGGTGCGGACTCCGTGTTTCGCGCTTTCTCGCAAGGTGACTGGGGAAGTGCTTTTACGAGGTATGCGGAATATGCAGCCGATTTTGTTATGCCCGTCGTTTGCGTCTCTCCAGCAAAACGAATAAGATGATCTACAAAGCCGCAATCACAAGCCAAGATTTACGATAACAGTACACATTCATTCAAACAACTTTACGTAAGATGGTTCGGAAGCCGAGAAAAAATCTGTCGGCTAACGCAGAATTCGGACGTCCGAAGGCTTCTGCGGACAGCTGTTAAGTAACAATAACCTGGCTGTGCCAGGTTTCTTTATGTAACAGCTGTGTCTAGTCGCGGACGTTCAGTGCACCCGGTGCGAATCTCGAAGGCCTCCGGAGCGAAATGACGAGGACATACCTGGACTCGTTTGTTCCTACGCGAACGCCCAATTACCTCCAGCCAAATAGCATTCCTTTCGGGGCGACATGGCTGGTGGAAGGTTCGCTGTCGGGATCACTCATCTGACATCTCTAAAGAGTCGGCATTTGCACGCGCAAGCAGCAAAAAAAAAAAGCAAAAAAAGCACGCTAAGCAAGCAAAGAGAAAACACGAAAGAACCGCGCTATGAAAGCCAAAACCCCGCGTCGCTTCCTATCACTAACACCTGCGACAGCTGCTAAACACACTCTACTTCACTTCAAGAAGTCTCACTCAAGCACCTGGGTCAACACGAAACACTGATCTCTTCGGCAAAACGACTAGTCGAGGTAGGCAAGACAGGCGGGAGCAGAGACTTCGGCGGCCATGAAAGAATGGCGAAGCTTTTGTTTGTTATGGTATGAATCCAAACGGAAGTGCCTGTCTTGTAAACCTTTTGTAAAGAATAATAACTCTCATTACATGGGTATTCTTTAAACGTGAAAATATTCCGCTCAAAAGGAAATTACAACATATAACAAAGGTTTAACAACCAAGATCTAAGCTGTCAATCAAACTTTTAGCCAATGAGAAGGATAGCAGCCAATCTGTGCTAAACGTCACGGAACACCAACTTTGTGGCGCGCGATTTAAAACAGACGAAATAGCCGCAAAGTAAAATCAGCCTCACGGAATAAATATTGCTGTAAATATATTTTTTTCTTGTGGAAAATTTGTTTTTTTGGCATGCTTGTCCAAATTAAACTGCTTTAAAAAAAAATTTTCTTTTCCAGCGACGTTTTAAAACAAGTTTTTTTTTTGAGCTCTTGGGATGGTAGTTGTGGATAAATGAACAGTTAGAGGTATGGGGATGGCAGAAACTGATACAATGAAAGGAACATAAACTCTACCGTTTGTATTCCCCATGAACTGCTACCTCCTCCTCCCGTACCACCATATCGAAAAAACATGTATTTCTGTATGTATCTATGTCTGTATTCTGGTATACTTCTTGTCGTTTCTGCAGAATCATCTTAGCTTGATACCCTTACAAAAAAGACAACTGTATCTCAGTATTTGTATTTTATCCTTAAGATAGATATGTCTCACTATTCGTATTCTGGAATAAGTTTTAAAGTATCACTGCCCAGCCATGGTTCCCACTATTTGTATTCAAATGTGCAAGAAGCTCGAACTGCATTTTTATGTGCTCAAAAATATGTCCCATATTTTTGCATGCATTCAAATTAAGCTTCCCTTTGTCACTTGGACCTGTGATATTACCCCAAATATGGGAAATTCCCCACGATTCTTCAACACTGCTTCAAGAGTCGTGGACCTTAAACAGTGGATATCTCTCGACCATTTTTCTGGAGCACGTCTGGCGCGTATAAGCAGCATTTGTTGAAGTAGCAGCCCCCAACAGATTACTGACCACGCGTTCCAACCATATATACTTGGGGCCATGCTTTTCGCAGTTTATTTTTCGTCAAATTCGGAGAGCGTTTTTCGGACTTTATTTTGGCAAAAAAATTCAGAGTTTATCGGAGTTTTTTTTTTTTCAGTTTCCCAATTTTTCTTAATTCGCAGATTACGATTGCAGTGATTTTTATTTTTCCAAAATAAACAAATAAATAACATCCGGGTCTAAACGTGTGGCAGATTCAAAGAATGAGCATGCATCAAATAATTTTTCATCAGCGAAATTTCGCGTTTGCGACCTTGCTATTGGCATTACTAATCCGTGTCACTACACAGCTTGCAAACAAATGTCGCTTCGAGAGATGTCGATAACTTAAAAGCACTAAACTCTACTGAAGTTAGTCGCTGGGAATCTCGTTTTCATTCCATCCTTTTCATCACACTATACCGCGAATGTGCCAGATGGAGCGGCAAAGGATGTAATATTGAAGTTTCAATTACCCCCCTCCCGTTTCCATTCTATAAAATCCACGCGGTTCATAGTCTTCACTTTTACAAAAACACAAATAGTGTGGTCTAAACTGGAAACCGGAAGAGTGGCTTTCTGCAGTGCCCCAGAAGAGCGATGTCCTGTTGTCCTGAGTGTACTTTGCCTTGATAAACGGTAAGACCCCTTTTGTCAATGATCCGAGATTTAAAAGGAAACTGAGGTGGAATTTTCTCAGCACCATAGACCCTGTGATCTGACCATATACGTAAATGCATAATACCGTCTTTTTTCGCAATGGGACATCGAAATTTTGAGTTTATCGGATAAATCAGAATTGACAAAACTCTGGCCGGTGAGTGTTTTTCGGAGTTTTTCGGATTTATCCGAAAGCACAGCATTCTAGATGTGGCACACAAAGAAGAAACGATGAACTATTCTACACTGGTGAAGGAAACGCAAATACAATTAAGTATTATAACTAAAAACTCTTTTACGTGTGTCATGAACCAACTCGTCCGCTTCGCTAGTTTGGTTCAGTTCATTTCTTATACTGCAGGCTCTTTTACGTGTAAGCGCTCGTCCTGTTTGCCTTCCTTTTTGTCCTCGTCTTTGCCAGCGCTTTTAATTTTGAAACTAAAAAGTAAAATGGAATAGAATTTAAATTTTTTTGTTATGAAACTTGATATTCTAGAAAACTCAAATATTAGTTGAACTTTCTAGAAAATATTTTCGCAGTACGTCTTCGTCTTTGCGTGACTTTTCGTCTTTTTTTTAACGACGCATTAGACGATTTTTTCTAACTAAGTTTCTAGTTGCTTAAGCTACTTTCACATCGCTGTGTTATGGTTTTTTCAAGATGGCTTAGGTTGTATTTTTACTTCTTGAAACGTAGAATGTAATTTTTTTATTTAATAATTACAAATCTTGTTGAAATAGCAAAACATATGAATTATTGTTTCGAATAAATACATATCAAATGTTTAACAACTAATAGGCCCTTTTGACAAATAGGGACTGTGATCGTTTTCCCTTGATCTCTGCAAGCATGATTTTATATGCATTTGTCGGGGGAAACGTTTTTTCAGTCCAAAAAGTCTACGCCTTTAACAACATGTGAAAAGAGAGTGTATGTGAAGGGGAGAGCAAAGTTGAAAAGCGCTTCAGGGAATATCGCGGCTGAATTTTATGTTCGACTTGATCACCATACAAGATTTCATGGGTGTGCTGCCTTTCTACGTATCGGTCACCGCTATTCTCGAATAAATATGGTTAAAATAACAATGGAAACCACACCGTCGTTTTGTTCAGAAATGTTTGTAACCCTTGATAAGAAACCTCAGGACGTGATCTAAAGCGACGTGGGGAGTGTGGCATTGTCACATTTATTTTGTAATTGGGAAGGAACAACGGGAAAGGTTCAAATATTTCGGGAGAAAGTCAAGTTTGTGTCTAGCCTCGCTGCCTGTGTTCCGCTACAGTGAGGCATCTTGTTCAAATGTTGGTTCTTTTTTTTATCTTGAGATTTTCGGTATCATATATTAACTATAATTGACATCTCGGTTGCTACAGTCGTCAATACGCAAAATCAAGTATAAACTTTTCTCAAGAGTTTTCCTTGATCGTGTTGTGTCGGAATTCGAAATAATTATCTGTCAGCAATATCAATCATGCTACGCCCCATACCGGCTCCTCAAAGCGTTTTTATTTTCCATTCAAGCAAGACATTGTTTTCAAAAATTTATAATAATAATAGCTTTAGTGGGCTGTGCCAAATTATGAACTCAATTATTCAGTTCGGAAAATTGAGATGACACAAGGGTAAGTGCTGACTGTTGGGCGAGGTAATATTGTGCAATAGAGAACATGATTGCGCTTTAGGACAAGGAGAGTGGAAGAACAGACAACACAACCACTCCGCCGAGCACCGACGGGATGCTTAAGGTAGCACAGGAGTTCCTTTGTCGGGTGCGCGGTCGTGGAAGTGTATCAGATTCCACTGTCATGTGGAAATAAATATGTTAGGCAGACAGGCGGGTGTCTTAATGACAGACTAAAAGAGCACAATCGAAAAGTAAGCGTATTTTGGGATAGACATCTTTCGTATTACTGTCATGACTGCCGGTGCAAACCCTTATTTTCCACGTGTACTGTTCTCGCTAAACAAAAAAGCAGGACAGAGAGATAATTGAGGCTGACATCATCAAAAGTTACGGAACGGGTTGTATCAGCGTGGCCCCAATGAACCTGGCAGAAAACCAAAGAGCGTACTTGCGATCGGTGACGGTACGTTCGATTAGTTGAGGGTTTGCGGTTGCGAAGTGTGTATATACGATGTTCTTTGAATAAACAGTTGAATGTTAACGCTACGTGTTGTCTGTTCTTCCACTGTCCTTGTCCTAAATCGCAATCATGTTTTCTAATTCACAAGTGTTCCTTTAGTTTTCGCAGCGCACCTAATTTTAGTTTATTTCAACTTTCGCTTACAGACGAGACGGCTCGTCACGGACATTTCAACGAATCGCTGTTGACACAATAAAAGCGTCATCGCGCGCCTTCATTTGAACAAAGTTAAATTTAGTGGTGCTCAACCCCTGCAACTCGCAGCAATCGCAAAATATGGGGTGTAAACTTATTCATTTAGAAATGTAGCGGCGTGGTGTTCTGAATGCAGCATTTTATTCTAATATTGTTTTAGCTCCAGCTATGCGAAAGGACTCATGTGAAAAGCCTTTCACTGCACCGAACACTACCCAGTGTTGGCTTTCCAAATAACACAAAGCGTTGAGGCAAAAAAAAATATTTTACTGGCAGTTTAGGGTTTTGAAAGGACAAAGAAGCCAAAGCAAAGCTTTATATTCTTTGACCAGAGTTTTGTATTTTCGCCCTATATTATCAAGCAAGTAACGGAGTTACGCTTCACGGTTTGGTTGTTCCATTATCACGTGGCATCTTTGCTTTATATTTGAAACTTCGGAAATTGTTTGGCGAAGCAGAGAAAAGTCCGACTTGCATTTCTCTGGCTTTGTTATGAAAAAAAAAAAACACTTTCGCCCTAATTAACGGTTTGGAGCAAACATTTGCTCTTTGCTTCGGCAGTCCTAGGCCACTAGGACTGCCGAACTTGGACCAAGTGAGGCGTTTCCTTGGTGTGCTTCCTGGGATCAATAATAGGAAACAATTACAGTGGTCCAAATTTTTACGCGGGAAGAGTGACCACTTGATACCAGCAGTGCCCCCAAATGCGACCGACAATCGGCCGTCTTTGTTCTCGATTACCGCTCTGGCATGGAGTTGCATCAAAGAGATATCCGCTTCACCTGTGCCCATATATCAATTTGGATAATGGCATTTCTTGTAACTCTGAAAATAAAACTGCCACCTTGCGGAGCGTCCTAGACATTACAGATCCTACTTTATTCAGACATGCGTGCGCAAGCGAAGGCACGCGTGCCTGAGCATGCGCCCGCAAACAGCCACACGGACAGACGTGACTTTCCATTTTTCTATCAATTATGAACGCCCAAATCTGCGTTCTTTTTGGGATTTCGGTCCGAATATTCAGATACGTTTTGTTCGTATATGTGCAAAATGTATCGCATTGGAAACTTTCCTAAAGCAAAAGTTTTGTATGCAAGACGTCTACTAGCATATGTTTGGTTTGGTCGCCAAAACCCTTTATTATGTTTGCGAGCGGTGGTAATAAACAAATTTTTTTCAAAACCAACATCTTTAAATTCCTATTGTTTAAGAGGAATGTTTTTTGTTTTTGTTTTTTTACGATTTAACGCTCAACATTTTTTAAAGTATCTTTTTGATTCCCAACTAGATGTGCAGCCTCCCCAAAAATCAGAGCATGTTATTTGAGTTGATAGTGATATCGCTCACACTGAACTGTCATGGTTAAAAATTTATTGCTTACAAATATACCAACAATATGGTGCAATTTTGAAGGGTGTGGGTGTACACTAGAAGACATATTGCGCCTGGCAAAAGATTTCATCGCTAGACATGGTGCGTAAGAGGACGGGTGACAGCTTTCACAAAAGTGCGACGAAAATAACTAAACATCCCATTTCATGTTCATCTGCACTACGTTTCACTCAGGCAGTTAAATGCGCTCGATAATTTTGGAGTCTTACTTCGCTTGCGCTTAGAGCTTTTTGTTTTCTTTTCCTGGTAGTATTAGTGCACTATTCAGTCAACAGTGCTTCAGTAACACCCAGAAAATCTGCTGCTGAACTACTGTAATAGAACTCTCTGTGGCGAAATTCATCAGACGGATATTTCCAACCAATGGTGTATTGCAGTGAAGTCAATAGGCGCTACAATGCTCATTTGTGTTCAGGAGAACATGCAGGAGAAATCTCCTCATGCATGTAGAAGCGCACCGAAGAAGTGGGAGAACAGAAAAACACGATATCTTACCTGTTTCGGCATATTGCACTTTACTGAACCCTGTCTCAAAACGGAAAATGTAAAGTAAACCAACCAATGAGCTGACTGAACAACTCGCGTATTTTGATTGACCGCCAAAGAACGACGTTCTTATCGATTCCTGCTAGTAGAAAGCCGAGATTTAGGAGGAAACTGGAACTGAATATGGAAAGCGTTTGCAATTTAAAATGCAACTACATTTATTTTCTTTATATTTAGAAAACAATGCCATCCTCTTTAGTTTCTCCTAGAAAAATGGCAGCCAAATATTTTAATTTATTTCCACCCCAAAGTAGAAGAAACTGGCCACAATAAAGCAAAGTTTGAGAGCGGGCGGAGTGCGGCGCACTCAACAGCCCAGTGAACAGCGCCGTGTTGGCGTAGCCACACGGCGCTATTCAGAGAAAAGCATGGAAAAAGAGGAAGAGGAGCGCGTCGATGACTACAAGGCCTGGACGTCCTGGCACATGACACACACTCGCACACTCACACTGAACACAAAGATGGAAAGTCAGATGTGCACCTGTAGGTCGGACAAGAGCACAAAGTGCAAGTCTTTTTGCGTATTTGTGCCTTTACACGCAAGGTGAATAGGCGGCACTAACAGCGCTCTTACTGGGCGCGTTAAGTCCGTGCTCCGGAGCGCAAGACCTTTAGTCTCCGGAGTGATCCGGAGACTAAAGGCTCGTTCACACATTTGCGTTCGAGTGCGACTGCAACCAGTTGCGCCTCGTTAAGTCTGCTTGCGTGGCGCTGTTGCTATGGTGACCTTGCGACGAGTCAATGGGGAGGCGCTGTGCAGCACGTTGCAACGCAGCGCAACGCAGTCTAATCAACTGTGTTAACGAGCCTTAACAGTCGAGAGCGCTTTTCGTGCACCAAGTATTTCTCGGAGCGCGTGCGACTTCGCGCTCCGTGACGTCCCGTTCACAAACAAGATGGCGATGCTGAGAGAAGCGTTGTCGAGAGAAAGGGCGCAGCCGGACCACTGCCCCTTTTCAGTTGAATAGCGCATAATCCAGTAGGAAAAAAACTATTTGATTTGAAAGCAAAGACAGCAATTTGTTTTTCGGTAATGGTTTGTTCGTGCATATCGCCTGAAAACGAATTCATCTATCGACCGGTAGCGTGCTGATGGTGCCGATAGCAAAGCGATAAAAACGTTGTCGAGATGAAAAGACAGTCGGACCGCTGCCCTTTCTACAATGTTTGTCCCAACGAACAGAGGTACGGTGCTCAACTGAAACAGAAATGGGCCAGCGGAACGCGTGGCCTCCAGAACTTGCTGCGCCATCTACCGATAAAAGACGGGCTGCCTGGTGACGCGAGTCGGAGGTGTGCAAAGCTGATACGAGCGCTCATCGGCTGTTCCCACGCTGTGCACAACCCCCGATGGGTAATCTCTGCAGAGTGATAGCCTTTTTTATTATTTAATCGCCGCGTGGTTTTATCGCGATCTGTTTGACGCCCTGTGCATACTTTTATCTTGTCTCAAATATGAAAGAAAAGGAACAAAAGGGCAATATTTTTTTCTTTTAATAAAAAGCACAGTGCCATTTCACTTCACATTTATTTTTCTATAAATTGTCGGTTCACTGCCATCAGTATCCATTCGTGAAGATGCCGTCGCGAGTGCCAATTCACGAACGCTGGCGAATTGTGGCCCTATGCCGCGCGGGAATGCCCCAACGAGAAGTCGCCCGGATGACAGGAAGGACCCGAACCGCAGTGGCCCGAATTTTCACGGCGTTTCGAGACGACAACGGCCGCATCCATGACGCTCCTCACGACGTCCGCCCAAGGTCCACTACCGATGAGGAAGATCGATGGATCGTCGCGGCTGCAGTCGACCAGCCTTTTATTACGGCCCGTGACATTCGAGGCGAACTTGGTCTGAATGTCAGTGACCAACTTGTGCGACGCCGTCTTGCAGAAGCGGGTATTAGGAGCTATGCTGCGTGCAAGAAGCCAATTTTAACTCCTCGACAAAAAGATATCCGCCTGCGGTTTGCCATGGAAAAGACATCATGGACGATTCAAGACTGGAAAACCGTTGTTTTCAGCGACGAGTCCTCTTTCTCAACTCACTGGCACCAAGGACAACAAGTTTGGAGACCGCGAGGTGCACGGTATGTTACTTTTGAGCAACACGACAATTTTTAACAAGCCGGATCTTATAATTTGTGATTTTGATGTTTCAGGTATGATGCCCCTTACTTGCAGCGTGTGGGCAGGAGTGGGCGACAAACCGTTAACGTCTGGGGGGCATTGTCAGCGGAAGGACTTGGTCCACTTGTAAGAATCCAGAGGCTTAACTCCGAAACGTATTGCGACGTCATTGAGCACGAGCTCATTCCTTACGTTCTTGAGGGACCTTTCCCTGACGGATGCTTTTTTTTCAACATGACCTTTGTCCTGTTCATCAGTCAAATCGTGTGCGTGACCTTCTAGAGGAACGCGGAGTGGCGGTTATGCCATGGCCCCCAAAAGGGGCTGACATGAACCCCATCGAGAACATCTGGGGAAACATGAAGATCCAGCTATCGCGGCGAGGACTTCACTCCGTCACGACTGACCAGCTATGGGATGCTGTGAAGGAAGAATGGGACAGGCTGCGGCAATGTCCAGAGTTGGTGGTGAATCTTTATGAATCCCTTCCGCGTCGCATGAATGCTATTTGTGAAGCCAATGGAGAGTTCTGCAAATATTAGAGTAAGGTGCTGATAATAAAACAAGCACGTTACTTATATTATTTTTTTCTGGTAGGCGCAGCATTGTGTAACATGTCAAATAAACTATGTTGACACAGCACACGCTTTTTAATGACTGTCAGACGCTCGCTAAAATTGAATAAAACCACGAAAAAATAAAACTATCTGCATTAATATATTATAGCTGCAAAAGGCCGGACGCGCTGGCTCATCAATCTTTTATGGAATAAAAAATGAAGCTTTATCTTTTCTTTTTTATATATTTGAAGCAAGATAAACTCATGCACATCATCACGACAGTGTCTCTGAGGAAAAATAAACGTGGTCACTCCGCAAAATCATGGCCTGCGCAGATTATCGGGGGTTGCGCGCCTGTGTGCGAACAGCCGCTGAGCGCTCGTATCAGTTTTGCGCATGTGCGACTCGCGTCACCAGGCAGCCCGTCTTTTATCGGTAGATGGCGCAGCAAGTTCTGGAGGCCACGCGTTCCGCTGGCCCATTTCGTTTCGTTGAGCACTGTACTGGCAATCAGGGTTGGGCAGAAATACTCAAAAATGTATTTGGAAATACAAATACTGGGATACATGAAAATAGGAGCAAAATACTGATACTCAAATATATCTGTAATAATGTATCGCGATACGTATCTGTAAATACATTTTAAAAAGAGGCAAAGAGTCTTCGGAAATACAAATACAGGAATATATTTTAGGGAGGGCAGAAATACAGATACGGAAGTACTAATACTGCAATACATTTTTCAAATTTGTTTGGAGGCCAACTGAAGCTTGAAGTTTGAGGTGGAAGTTTTTCATCCCGAAATTACTTTCCGCGCGGCTTGGCACTTCGCCTTCAAGGTGGTGGTTTCTGACGAAGAGGAGCCTTCAATGGGCTCAAAAAACGTTTCATGAAGGATTGACCGCGGTCCCTTCCCTGACATCCTGTCTGCCTGGCGAGTGATGAGAAAGACTTCAACCTCTAAATAAATTTCATGTCACATTTAATCCAATCAAAACGTCACCACGCTCCTGTCCAATAAGGGCGCCCCTGTCAACAGCGATCACATGTCGTCATGGTGGGATGAACTGGTATTCTTGAATCTTTAGGTGTGGCCTTAAACATGAAACTTTACGCCAGGCTGCTGTATGAAAGGACAAGTACGTACCTTTCGTTGTAGGTGACCTCGTTGGATATCGTGCAGGCAGTTGCACTTAGAATTTTCGAGAATAGTGGACCACCTGAAGCAACCTGGAACACATGTCTTCTGTTATGGTTGAAAAGAACGATACGGTGGCATCGGTGCTGCTGTGACGGTTCTTCCCGTCCGACCCGCCGACGCTATGACGCATGGGTGGCAGTCCTCAAGTTTCGCCTAGCGTCATCCAAACAGAGACCCTCGTGGATTGCTACCTGATAAATTGCCGGCACAGGCGCACAGGGTCGAGCTCTGCGAGAAACAGCGCGCACTCGAGACGAGGCGACGAGGCGCAGGTGTACGAAGTCTGGGTCGGCACAGCGAGGCCACGTCTGGCATCCTTCTTGGGTATCAGATCACCAGAGCAGCGGTTCACGTTCAGGTCGACTGATGACGTACCCTTGAGCCGTGCAATATTATGGGCTCAGACGCATTCAGATATGTGCTGAATCGCACTGCGTGAGGCATCCTACTATTTCATGTCAACCACCACCAGGCTCGTGCTGCGGCGGACTGTGACTCGGCTTTGCCGGCTGGGTGCACTGTGTGCGCTAAGGCAAGAGAGACGGTTAGCAGCGGGCATTGGATGCCAGCAAACAACGACTCATGAAATCCCTACCTAAGGACCTGCGGCAGAATGTGCTTCGACTGGTAAGCTTAGTAACAATGCCCCAGCATCTCCTTAATACTAATGCCCTCAAAAAAAAAGCGTTCGGAATTTATTTTTTTAGAGGGGGAGGGGGGGGAATATGTCTTTTAAGAAATGTAACGAAATACATTTCATCCTGATTGTATCGAGATGCAAAGAAACATTCCAAATGTATTTCGATACAGAAATACAGATACTGACGAAAAAATGTAATGCGATGCAGAAATACAGATATGAAATGTACTTCTGAAATACTATCGCGATACATTTGTATCGCGATACTGCGTAACCCTGGTTAACGTAGCAGCTTGGGCGAGTTGGTTGCTCATATTAACACGCACTACAGCGCACTAAAGCAAACGTACACTCACTCCTTACACACAAAAGAAAGCAAAATTCAAACGAACCGCGCTGACTGACAACTCGTTTTTATATACTTCGTCTTCTTTCTCACCTCTTGCGCTACCGAATGTCCCAAATCACGCGCACCGATCTTCTATACTTCGTTTCAGCTTGGGTCCAGACGCAGGCGATGCTACAAGCGCGAGCTCCGGGCTTTCAGCGTTCACTGCCAAGCACGCGCGCTCGTGCAATGCAATCACTGTTCAGGGCCACACGCTCGCGCTCTTAGCATCGGCTGGCGTCTGGACCCAAGCTGAAACAAAGTATAATCTTCGTGTTCAGCTTAGTTTCCAGACGCAGCCGATGCTACAAGCAGCAAGCTCCGAGCTTCCAGCGTCCCTGCCAAGCACGCGCGCTCGTGCAGTACAGGCACTGTTCAGGGCCACACGCGTCGTGCTTGTAGCATCGGCTGCGTCTGGACCCAAGCTGAAACGAAGTATAAGACGCTCTAACAATTTTTTCTCTTTCTGGCAGGTTTAAAGATGGTGTACTGATACAGTTTTCATAATTCCTGGCGATGTGTTCGGCTTCAATAATTTTTCTGGTTAATTGGTTATTGTTCCTACCTAAAATAGTACAAGATGGCAGGTGAACCTCGCACCCACAATCACGGCAGTGTATGCCCAGATGGCCAGAGTTAGCTCTGGTGCTATTGTTTTTGTGTTCACGGAGCCTATCATTAAGGCATCGTTCTGTCTGCCCTATGTACATTTTCCCGCACGAAAAGGGAAAAAGGAAAATGCGAACAAGTCAACTCACCATATTCCCACCGAACAGTAAGCTGTTCCAGAAAACATAAGAACAGCTTCGTTGAGCACGCAGAGCAAATGGTGTATTCATTTCCCCTTTCGTGCGGGAAAATGTTCATAGGGCAGACTTGACGATGGCCAGATGGCCAGAGCTAACTCTGGCCATCTTGGCATACACTGCCGTGATTGTGGGTGCGAGGTTCACCTGCCATCTTGTACAATTTTAGGTAGCAACAATAACCAATTAACTAGAGAAATTATTCGAGGCCGAACAGCATCGCCAGGAATTATGGAAACTGTATCAGTATACCATCTTTAAACCTGACAGAAAAAGAGAAAAAATTGTTAGGCGTCTAGGAGATCGGTGCGCGTGATTCGGGAAATTCGGTAGTGAAAGAGGTAGAAGAAGACAAAGTATATAAAAACGAGTTGTCAGAAGGCGCGGTTCGTTTGAATTTTGCTTTCTTTTTGTGTGTAGGAGGTGAGTCTACGTTTGCTTTAGTGCGCTGTAGTGTGTGTTAATATGCCTAACCCTGCTTGGAATGAAAATCCTAAACCTCAGTTAGCGTCACGGAAAAGGTGTGTTCATGCATCTCGCCTGAAAACGGATTAAGGTGCCATCTATTGAACGGTTATGTGTCGATATGGGGCACATCGACGAGCTCCATCTCGCGCTGCAAGACGGAACCACGGAACTTCTTACAAGTTTGACAGTTTCTTGCGCCGACAAGCGGGTTGAATAATGCTGTCTTTCATTAAATCTGAACAGGATACATGATCAATAAATAGATCGGTCAAGGTAACTTTCCGCATGTGTGCTCGAAGCAAGTCTTCAAAACCTTGCAGGAATATTAAAACATTCGTAAAAACTTCCTTTCGTCCCCGTCTTTTTTCTTTTCTTTTTACTCTACATTTTGCTGCTTTACAGGGGTATTAACTCATTTATCTTCGAAATAATCTCGGCTTCTGCCACCCGTATCCACGAGATGCCGTGTTTTTCATAACCGCGCGGTCGGAAGTGGCTCATGCGGCTTGTCGATAATTTCGGTGTGTCGCCGCTCCTGTACGCTGTGATTCATGTAGTTGGTGCAATCGGGGTATGAAACTCGAAGCTTCGGAGTAGGAGCAAAGGGGCGCGGCCATAACTAACACCACCTAGAGCTGAAGGCCGCAGCGCTCCTCCGGTGACGTCACACGAGTCGGCTGGCGAGCGCCGCGGAAAAGCGCTGCACTGAAGGCGTCGCGCATAGATTTACCGTCGTAGTGTGGCATTTTTATTGACCTAAACGTTTGTTAATTAGTAAAACAGTATTTATAAATATCTATATGACTGGGAAACATATTTTGTTACACGGGCAGCATACTAGGACGTACAATTATTTATGATATGAAAGAACAAGGTTAACGACGTTTCAAGAGAGATGGGTTTTCGTTTTAGGCATCCAAATCCTGGGTGCTTTAATTATCTCTAGGAGTGAGAAGACACAAACAAACAAAAAATAAATGCCCTGAAACGTTATTGTAAGAAGTGATGGGACCCCCCAAAATGCATAACAGCAACAATAAAGCAGGTGATGCTTGTACATGGGTGGTTACTGAATTCGTATGTGAAGCTAATGAAAAGATTATTAAAAAATGCTGGACTTTTGGAGCACGAAAAAATTAAATGTGTTGAAATGTATTTTTTACCAGAAGTGAACACATGATAATAAAAAGAAAACTGCAGGCGAGCTGGGGAATGTTTATCATAAAGTAATTAATCCGAGACTGAGGCACGAAGACGAAAAATTAAACGCAGAAAAGACACGAAAAAGAGGGTAAGACGCCGCCTAGATCGAAGTGCACAAGTTTTGATTTAACAGAGGGCAGGCAAACTTAGCAAACTTAAAGCATAATTTTCAGTAAGGAACACATGCAGCTGTGGGAGCTTCATGCTTACATCTACCTGCGTTCATCCACACTACGAATAGATGCTGTGAATATAAGTTTTCTCACCTTTGGCAGCTTCAAATTGTATCTTCTCGTGTATCCATACTTTCTTCTTGCATCCATCTTGACACAATTCAAACACAAGCGACTTAGATGCCGTTCTGTAGCTTTCGCGACACTAAGACACAGCACATGTACGGCATGTAGACTTTAATGCCGCTTGGCAATAACTATAACAATTGTTTCACTGAATATAAAATAATTATTTAGATTTTAGGGTTTCAAATTTTCTTTTCTTTGACTTAGAATTAGCCTCATGAACCTGGTCGTTCAACCTTCCACAATAGTTTTTCAGCACAATGTTCGTGCTGCACCACAACAAGTGCTTCAGCACGAGCTCACTTGTATGTCCTTCTTCACATGCGTCGAAGTCACAAGTCTCGTTGGTAGACAGCAGTTCCATTGTAAGCTCGGTGACGAACTGGCGCTGGTTCGGAACCTTCAGAAACTCTGCCTGCTTGGAGAGTTCTTGAGCAACAACATAATTGTGTGTCACGGCATTAACGGCGAACATAGTTGGATAAAGGAGCCCCCTCGATCCAATTCCTTGACAAGAGAGTAGTTCTCCTGGGCAAGTGAAACTGTTGCCGTCTTGTCTTCTTCAGTAAGCGCCGCCCTGCATTTCTGACATTTCAGTTTTTTCAAAGCGGCATAAACTGCGTATCCCGCCACGTAGACTAGGACTGGGAGGGTCTCATTTATCGCTTGTGACACTGCCTCTTCTGTAACTACTATGTTGCAGCTGGGCCGTGGCGTGTCTACTCGTTCTTCAAGCTCCTCCCATCGCTCGTCTTCACACGTGATTGTCGGCAACGTACTCTGCAGTCGCAGCTTATTTTCACCTTCATAAAGCTGCCTTATGGATATGTGATATTGCGAGCCAGCCAGCTGCCTATACTTCCCGAAACGGTCTTCCAAGCTATCAGTCTGAATCTTTCCCAGCAGGACATAGTTCAGCCCGAGTTCAGTGAAGCAGTATTCGGTGATCTCCACAAGTGCACGGGTTGTTTGACGGAGTGCTCCGTGAGTCTCCTTGGTTAGCGTGCCGCTGGTAAGGCTCTCGCTCTCCCATACGTCCAGCCAGGCGTCCAGCCAGTCCAAAAGACTGCACAAAAAATGCACCTTGGGATCGTCCTCTGCAGAAGTCACTGGTTCTTGAAAGTCGTCTCTGAGTCGCGTTCCTTTGTTCGGCGTCTTCACATTTACAATTTTCCACCACTTGACTATGATTTCAATGAAACTCGCAGTTCCTTCGAAGTACTTTAGGCCTTTCTTCTCTCCGATGGAACGAAGGGCCGGGGGTAGGGAGTCATGGAAAATCTGCAAAGCAAGCTTCACATTTTGTCTTTCAATGTTCGATGGGTTAAGGGCCTTTCTTGAGAGGCTGACGCCATACCTCAACAGCTGGTCGCATTCTAGGTTGAAAACCTCTCTGATGGTTGTAAAAGATGCAGAGAGCATAGACCGCACACCTGTCGGCCCAGCCTGCAGCTCAGGAAAGTAGAAGCAAACTCTGTCATTCTTCTGGTTGAGCCAATTATTGCGTATGCATTTGAGCAGGTGCACTGGGTCTATCACAAAAAACAGTGGCCTGTGAGGATCACATGGGTGTGGATAGACGAAATCCTCAGTTTTTGTTTTGCCTTCGTGGTGCTTTGGATCCGGTAGAAAGTGGGACATTGCTTTTCTGTTCACAGAGTTGTTGTCGGTTACAACGCAGAAAACCTTGTAGCCGATCTTCTCCAGCCCCCGTATGACATCTCTCAACAGCTTGTGCAGAAACTCTGCGTCAGCTTTGTGCACAGGGACGACGTGAGCAACTTCCTTGAACTTGCAGGTGAGGCTTTGTACCATAAAAACAAATGCACTATTGGCTGCTTCAGTGGAATTGACGGCCACACCAGTTATGTTACCCCCTTTGTACTCAAAATAGGGCTTAATGTGAATCTCGTCAACCATCAAAGTCACGAAACGTTGACTGTCGTTCAACCCAGAGATTCTCATGTTCATGTAGCGTAAGAACGTTTCACTTTGATGCTCCAGTTGTGGATTCATTCTGTACGATGAGCATATTGCTCGGATGGTCATTGGATGCGGCAGAAAAATGCCTCCATAGCTGCGAACAAAGTTGTATGCATGAGGTGATATTGTAAAGAAAATGCAGCAAAAAACCATGAAGTCAGCTGAGTAACGCCTTCGCTCCTTCTTTTTTGACAGTAGCTCGAGCTGCTCGCGTAGAAACTGGATGGCGTGGGCCTTGTCCTCTGTTGCTGTCGCAGACAACTTGTCAAGCAGCATACGAATGGTCTCGCAAATGTCATCGGCCGAATTTGTTGAACTTGAATTGAGGTTGGCGTCCCAAGTCCGGATGTTTTCAAGGAGCTCCATTACTACACTCTTGGTTTTTGCCTCAGTTGGAATACGCAGACTGGATCCCAATCTTGTGGTTGGCGTCTTCATAAAATGGAGTGTCAGAGAAAGGTCAGCTTTCACGACAAGCGAGTATTTTATCCATGGGGATCCATCCTCAACAATGTGTAGCAGAATGAGGCGCTCATTGCTCTCGATGGTATGCCAGAAGGGAGACTTTTTGCTTCGCACATGGTCAGCAAGATCTTTCAAGCTAGAAATTCGGTCTAGTTGTTCTTGCCGGCGAAACGTCTCATTCGAAGCTACAATCGCAGACTGTAGTGCAGCAGCATCCCGACGCCGTCTCTTAGAGTCTGGGTTCTCTCTTGCGCTTTGTGTCTTCGTTAGGTATTTTGGACAGTCCGGGAACACCGATGGAACTGCGTTTGGTTGCAGGCGGGGGTACGACAAGGGCAGAGTCACAGTGCGCCCGGAAGCCTTGTCGAAATGCGAAGTTTCTCGAAGAATGTCTTCGGCTTTGAAATGAACCTCGCATACCTATAGGGAATAAATTGGTTTACATAGTTAACACCTAGTGTGTGTTCAAAGTGTTAGGACAATAACTTAGTTCTACAAGCTCTGCATAGAAGTTCAGGCTGACGTGCGTAACTATAACGTCCGGTAGTTTTAGGCCAGATCATAACGTTTCATTCAATGTGTAAATTGTTTGATCTAGCGTCCGCCAAGTGCCTAATATTGGTGGCCTCCGCTTAGAGCCGTTTCTGAGGGCAGAGGATGAGACTTTCAACTCCGCCTCAGCACACCATACGCAAATATGGTTTCGTCAAAAAACATATTCGCTAATAATGTACAATAAATGTCCGCGCATGTATATATATACTTTTGAAATCGTGTTTAGGTCTTATTTTATATCAAAATTTTGTGCGATTTGTTTTCTTTATAGGTGTGTTATATAGATTTGCATATGTGCGATAAACTAACCTAAACGGGACAACAAATTAACAGTGTAGAAATAGTTCACTGCTATTTTTCGAATCATGAATCGCATGATATTTGCCAAACAAAAATCAAACTGTGTTTTTCAAAGAAACGTCTACGATTTACGTGCAGTAAATACTCTCGTTTCCCGAAACTACCATAGAGTATAAACCACGAGTAAGCGATCATGGCGAGCTACGAGACAAGCGACGGCGACCCGCTTCGCAGTCGCTCGGTCAGTCGTGCGACGAGGCAAACCGCATGAAAGCGACGGGAGCAAATGACCAAGGCGATGAGCGACGTTTTCTAGAAATCCCAAAACCAAACCACACATTGAAAATGCACGTTAAGACGGGTGCAGAAATAGAAGAGCTTCCTTTAACAATGAAGCTTGTGATACCGTCAAATGCGACTGATAACTGGCTTGAGTTTCCTAATATCAAGTTCAATGTCAGTGAGCTCAAAAGATAAGATTGACAGGTGATCACTAGCATTGTCACTGACGACAGGCATAGGCTGTGCGGTACGCGCGCAAGAATCAATCGAGAAAAAATAACTCGCGAGTGCATTTGATACATCTTCAGGCTCACTCAGCATAATACCAGACGAGCCAGCTAAGTTTATTGTTGACGATTTAGTAGCTGTACGGTCTTGAACATATCGCCAGAAACGCAATGGGTCACGGTTTATACTGTGCTCTACTGACTCAGGGTGTAATCTTTCATCGCGTTTCAGCAATGTTTTAGATAGCGCACGCGATTCAGAAAATTTCAGGTACCAAGAGGCCGAGTGTGCAATCTTATATTTCCTATGATAATGCAGTTTTTTTTCTTCTTATAACTGATCTAAGCTCTCTAGAGTACCAGTGCGGACAACGACTTGTGTAAGGATGCTTTTCGGGAACGAATCGTTCAAGTGCAGACATGGTATAGTTTGTAAACGCTACAACGGCACAATTTACATCGATCGTGCTATATATGCATGCCCAATCTACATTATCTAAACATTGATAAAGGTCAAAGTAATCGCCTCTTGAGAAGGCAAGAGGCTCACTCTTATTATACTTTTCTTTCCTCGTGGAAACCATGAAGAAAACGGAAAAAGGAACGTGCCAATTATTCGGTAATACCAGCGGACTGAAAACAGACTCAATGTTGTCAAGAAAAAAGTTGGCCAGGGCCAGATCCAGCACATGTCCTGCTGAGGTTTGAAAACTATTCAAGTGGGTCAATCCAAGGAAGTTTACAAATGATAAAAGAGAATTTGCCTTAAATGAGACAGCGCCAGTCGACAGAGCAATGTGTTGTCAATTCCAGTTTATATCAGGAATGTTGAAATCACCAAGAATGAGTATACCATGCCGATCTACATCAAGTTTATTTACCAGCATGTCTAATAGACCAATCTCACTAAGCGTTCGGCGTATGCGTGGCGCCGCCATATTTTAGTTCACTGGAGGCAGACGGCAGTGTACGAGAGGGCTCGTTCCGTCTCGTGCTCTACACGCGCAGACCTCCAGGGAGGTTGACGCACGCGCAAGCAGACTAAAATTCCCTCGATGCATTGCGGCAGCGGTGGCGTAGTCAAACTGGCTGGTGAGATCGGTCTATTAACTTGAAATCTTCGATCCGTTGAGATTAGAAGGAAAATAAAAAGGGCCGATTAGTAAACTATTTTTATAACGGAGTGTTACTTCAATCCAAACAGATTCACACTCGAATTCAAGATGAAAATGGCAAATAGCCCGCAAATGTTTCCTTACTGCGATAAGTACACCACCACCGAACTTAACAGGAAGCTTTTCATAATCTCGCTCTTGACGAAACAGTGTGTATTCGGGAGGGAAATAGTCGGTTGATGCAAATAAGCTGTTTAACCAAGTTTCACTTAACGATATAATATCATAATCACTTAAAACAACGTTGTTGAAGAACATATTAGCCTTTGTACTCAGGCCTTGAACATATTTCATTAAAGGTGTACGCTAGGGATGTCGCCAACCACCCCAGGTTCGAATTCGAAAGGTTTCGCATATTTTCGAACCGAACTGAGGTTCGAAATCGAAAGATTTCGATATTTTCGAACCTTACCGAGGTTCGAAATCGAAAAGTTCGCAATGTTCGAACACCGTGGAGTTTCGAAATCGAAAAGTTTGAAACTTTCACGGTTTCTAAAAGTTCGGGTTCGAATAGTTTCGAATATATTTTTACTTGAGGTTCAAGAAGTTCGAAGATTTCGGACTTTCCTAACCCTAAATTCGAGAGATTCGAAAATTTCGAATTTATTTGTATCTAAAGTTCGAAAAATGCGAAGATTTTGAATTTCTTTAAATTTGAAGTTCGGAAAATTCGAAGATTTCGAATTTCTTTGGATCTGAAGATCGAAAAAATTCGAAGATTTGGAAATTCTTTTTACATAAAGTTCGAAAAGGTTCGAAGGTTTCGAGTTCTCTTTTCAGGCTAAATTCGAAAAAAAAACTTCTAAGATTTCGAATTTTCTTCAAGTCCAAGTTCGCAAAGTTCGAAGTCCGGTTTTCATGTTCCTCTACAGTTTCAGTTAACGTTTTCACGTCTCACTGGTCTTCACCAAATCAGGTTTAGAAAAGTACGGGTGTGATATTTAGACTGCGCGAAGTTGGTCAGTCAATTAAATGAGACGACGAGTGTCCCGGATGTGCTGCAATATTTGCCAGTGCAGAGTGATGTGTGACCATAGATCAGTAATTGTGACCGCCAGCCCGCGGGGGCGGGGGGGGAGGTTCTTTAACGTGCATCACGCAGTAGTGATCACACGAACGCACTGTTTTACGATACTCATCCAGTTCGAAACAGCCAGGGGCGGGCAGGTGGTTGAGGCTCAGAAAAACCTTGAAGCGATCTGGCAAACTACCTCCCCACCCCCTTGCACGCTGGTAGTAATCCGATCGAACGCCGCCCGAGTGACGCTGGCATATAGTAAGTTTAGTTTGTGATTGCTCTGGAGGTTTATTTTCCGGGACGGAGGAAACGCCGAGCGAAAAGCACAGAAGCCAACACAACTCGAGGTCGAGGAGCGTTCTACCATACCAGTGGCGTCGGAAGAGGAGGAACAAAAAAAAGGGGAGGGGAAAGGAGAGGGGGCTTCCGCCCCCCCCCCCCCGATATTTCGGACTGTTAAAGAAATCAATACGGGGAAAAAGGGCGTGGTCCAGCTTATTTTTTTTAATCTGAAATTATTTATGCATTTGTATAGCTACTGTCGCTCTTCACTGCATAAAAGATCGCGTAGATGGTCATTGTCGGAAACTCGTTGTCAGAAGGCACTACTTGTCACATGCTTAGTGGTTCGGAAGTTCAAAGCTATGTCTTTTCGACCTAAATAACTGTGCCATTGGTAAAAAAAAATTAAACATAACAATAAAGGCGAAAATGAAAAGCTGGAGAGAAAAAAAACTATCAAGAACCCGCCGGAAAAGTTGTATTCTTGCACATTCAGAGGCTCAGAACTTCAAAACAAGTTTTACTCCTACCAAAATGTGTACAGGCTAAAAAAAAAACACGTCCCAAAAACGTAAAACAAAAAAAAACTAAAAATGGCTTTTTTTTAATGACGTGCTGAACTTGAACAATATTTGAAATCTTCCCCCATAAGATAATTTATTCCTCCACGTGAAAAAAACAATAAATACACTATTTTGTTTTCTACAGAGGCCAATGATATGTACTGTCTGTGGTGTTAATTTAAATGCGATACCTCGAAAAATCTAGACGAAAAAAATTGCCAAGTTTAGGACAGAATTGTTCGTAGATTCATGTTTGGACATTTCTTAGAAACTCATCGTGAATAACAATAATCATATCTTAAAACGACACTAACCTAGGCTATACATAGATCATTCTTAAAAAGCTTAACATCTCTACCATAAATAGCTTCGGTTATAGCGCGTTTCTAATATGGCTACAAACGACAATCGTCAAAAACCCGTCTTCCTTCCTCGCTCCTTCGGGAATTTATTTCTTAAAAACAAAGTATGCCAGAACATTGAAAAAAAAACGAGCAATGTCTTTCGCAAGAGAATGCGGCACAGCATGTAAAAATTACAAAAAGACAATGTTTTTTTAATGCGCCCGCCGGTCTTTCGAAGTTCGACGAACTTCAAACTTTTGCCCTAAAAGTTCGAAGTTCGTCAACCTTTTAACTTTTCAGAATTCGAAAGTTCGAAAATTTTCGATTTTCGAGATAAATAAGTTTGAAAGTTCGAAAATTATCGAATTTCTTAGCGTAGGAAGTTCGAAAGCGTCGAACTTTCTAGTGCAAGAATTTCGAAAATCATGAAATATTTTAGTCTATCAAGTTCGAAAGTTCGACAAGCATCGAATTTTGCAGCGTAATAAGTTCGGAAGTTCGAAAAGGATCGAATTTTTAAGCATACTAAGTTCGAAAGTTCGAAAAACATTGCATTTCTGAACGTGCAAAGTTCGAAATTTCGAAAAGCGTCGAACTTCTTAGTTTAACAAGTTCGAAAATTTGACTTCTGTCGAATTTTTCAATTTAGAAAGGTCAAAAATCGAAAACTTTCGAGCCGTTCGAACCGCTTGATTCGATCATCGAAACTTCGGTTCGAAAAAGGTTCGCGGTATCCCTAGTTTACGCTATGTTCACAGGGTATTAAAAATGACAGTAAATTATTTCTATGCAAATAAAGTTACGAAACATGCCAAATAAAAACGTTTCAGAGACACATTCGCAAATTATTTACCAACAAACTACTTCATATAATCGAAGCAAAATATAAAATGATCATCTTTAAATCAATTTTACGAATATATAAGAAAACTATGCTTAGTCATTATTTTAGTTATGCTATTAATGCAGATATGCAGCTGATTCTTTTAAGTGCGACAAATATGCAAGTCAATATTTAAAAAATATATTTACTTTTTATACTCTTTTCATACACTCCTTAACCGTTTCCAGTTACTTGAACTAACTTTCGATGGCAAAACATTGAATAACATATGATCTCCCTAAGAAAAAAACGACAACATACCTTCAATCAAATTGAGCTAGGTTGTCTTCGTTATGGGTATTTGCCGCATGACGTCGGCTCCAAAGAGTCATTTTCTAGAACCGACAAAGGTGGTGTCTTTTTTATAGTAATAATCTTTATTTTGTTGTCTACAGACAGCACGTGGCTTAAATAGTAGTAGACAGTTCGTCATATTGTAGGACATAACAATGTATGGTGTCTCTAGTTAAGATTTACATTTGTGTTTCCTTGGGTTACCTCCCACCGTCCCCTCCCCTTTTTTTCAAAACGCGTCTAAATTGAGTGTATTTTACTGAGTCCTTAATGCTGCGCATGCCTTATATCTATATAATGTTGGTGGATTTAATAGTTTTCTATAATGCCCAACATATTTGTAATTGAAATGGAATCTTTATGTTTATTGATTATAAAGTTAATCACAAAAAGTCAACATTAACCTAACTATATCAAACTCTTATGTTTTTCATAAATTTGACCCTTGGCAGGAACCATCATTACATCAACCTTTTTTCTGCGGGATGTGTACTTTTCAGAGGAAGAATTTTTCCCGCGTTTTGTAAAACAGCCTATAGATATATGCCTGAAAGATTTTCCCAAGGACATAACTTTCATTATATTATATATTTTACTCAAATAAACAAAATATGACCCGGACCATCCCTGTATCAACAAAGATAGAAACACGCAAAAAAAATACATTTGTGGTTATCAAGTTTTATCTGTATTCCATTAGGTACGCATGGGTACTTAGAAAGGGTAAGCTGGTTTGTTTGTCGTTACACAATGTTGAACACCAAGATATCGACTCTCCAGATACCACTTCTCTCGTCTTGTTTTTGTGGTGATAGACCTTCCTCGTGTGAGGGCTTTGGGCTTCACGGTAATGTGCTGTGCATAGAGTTTTCAACTGCCGGCAGTAGGGACATCCGCCTGCAGTTCTTAGTGTGCTGACGGCCCGTGGAAGAGGATGCGGGTTTGAGGGGGGATTTTGGAGGCAACGCAAGAAAACACAAAATATAAAACTAACTAATGGCGAACTCCACAAGTCGTTTGGGAACACGCCGGGATCGACTTCTCTGGAGCGCCCATATTTCACTGGGCGATCGGGATCGAGACGATGGTTTCCCCTCGTCGTTTTGGATCAGCTCCTAATCCAGATCTCGATCTGTATCCGAGAAAGTCGTTCCGCCAATTTCGGCGGATTCGACCGGAGGCCAGCCTGACCAGCCCTCGTCGCGCACACGTGACTTCCTTTCTCGCCAGGCGTCTCGCGATCTCGCCTCGAGATCCGGGGCCGCGGGAAGGTGATTCACGGGAAGGTGAATGGCGGGAAGGCATCCGCCGATCCCGGAGGAGTGGTCATGTTCCACTGGGGATCGGCAAGTGGAGCGACTACGTTCGTTTCGCATGCGCCATCTCGGACCTGGTCTACTGATCCCGGCGCGTTCCAAAACGACCAGTGGAATTCGCCATAACCTAGAAACAACATGATTTCTTGTACCCTACGATAGAGCAGCACCGCTGTACAGCCTTTGTCAGTTGTCAAAATGTCTCCTTGAAGCCGACGTCGTGCAGTAAAGCCCTATAGCAAAGGCCAGCTAGCTCAATTCGAATAAAGGTTGTTGTCTCTTTCTCTTAAGGAGGTCGTATGTTACTCAGTATTTTGCCATCGGAAGTTAGTTCAAGTCACTGTAAATTGTTAAGGAGAGTTTTTGGAGAAAATAGAAGTGGTGTGTTTTCAAATACTGATGTGCAATTTTGCCACATTTCGAGAAATGAGCTGCGTTTCTGCATTGATAACAAAACTACAATAATGACTAAGCATATTTTTCTCATATATTTGTAAACAGCATTTAAAGATAATTGTTTTGATATATTGTGCGTCGTTTTCTATAAAGTAGATTGTTTCTAAATATTTTGCGAATAAAACATGATCATTTTATTTGTTTTGTAGCTTCTTTTGCATAGAAACCTTTTTGTATTTTTATTATGCTCTCTAGATTTTGTAAACCTTTCATAAAAGAAGTTCAAAAATATTACTGCGTGCGTGCTTCGGTGAGAAATTGACTAAACATAATGTTGGTAAAACAGCGCAGAACGACAAAGACTACAAGGAGGGAACGAACAGGACGGGACAGGCGCTGTTTGTTCCTTCCTTCTAGTCTTTGTCGTTCAGCGCTGTTTTACCTACATTATGTTTAGCCTGCACCAACTAGCCTAGCTTTCAACTTTGGTGAAATTGACGGCTCCGCAAATTACCATAGGGAAACCTTGGCAAACACCAGGCCTCGGACTTCGAAATTTTGTATCTCCGGAAGAAAACTAGCTACGGCATTTGCATATAGCTGAATGTTCCTCGCAAGAAAATGACTTTAACATTTTTTGCATAACTATAAAAAAGTGACCCGGACCATCATTGCACGATCTGACGTGGAAACACTCAAAGAAAACACCCAGCGTTTTTTTTAATACAAATTAAAAAAAGAACAAAAGAACCTGAAAGTTGCGCAAATGAAGTCCGCTCAAGTGAGTTACATGGCCAGGCGGACCTCATGTCCAAGAAAAATGTAACTAATAGATGAGTAAAGAACTAAAATATACTAATTAAATTTTAATTAGACGTTTAAGGGCACATATTTATATTGAAAAAAATGGAGGCAATCAACGTTGAAGGCCAGCCCAGCTTTCAAAAATCCAGCATCGGAGAACGCAGTTTGAGTTATTCATTGTCAAATTTCCTCTTAAAGAAGGAAATTTGACAATGAATATAAAGACAAATTGGACTTTTCTTTACTGAAACCAAACGCGCGATGCCAGTCGGAAGGACAACTCTCGTTTGACACCGAACGGTCACGTGTTAATGACGAATTTTGCGTCGAAGCGCGTCGAAGCATTCAATTTTTGATAAGTAGCTTTTGTTCCGGTCGTTTTTTTTACATTAGTCTGACCGATTAAAACGTTTTTCAGTGATATAGTTCAATGAGATAGCAGGAACTGTTCACTAAGTATATTTTATTTTTACTATGACGCAAAAACTGCGTACGACGAAAACTAAGAACAAACCCGAATACGTCAAGCGAAGCGATCGGAAGTTGTGTATAAATTACGGTGGAATTCAACGATAGCTTCATGGCCGCCAACAGCGCTCGGATACTTTGCTGTGGAGACCAACGAGAATATTTCTACGTGCTCTTCGCACGCTTCCCAAATTCAAGGCAGCAAAAAAAAAAAATCTTAAAACTACAATTTTAGGTGAAGGCTGTTCAATCCACGAATTCCGGAAGCAAGACAACAATCCCATCGACTTGAGCGATCGGAGCCATACCACCACTAAAGGCCTATACTCCGTGTCACTAGTTGTGTGCAGAGGATGCAAAGGAAACACCAGGCGAATAGAGAAAAGGCGAGCACTTGGAAGACGGAAGGGGAGAAAACGGCAAGGGAGGGCGAAGGGAGAAAGGGAGTGCACTAGGAACTTTAGAGAGGAGAGGAGGTTTCTCTCCACCTCCCCGACCGTCCTAGTGGTTACCCTTTCTCCCCTCACCTGGCGTTGCCTTCGCCTGCACTGCACGCAACTAGTGACACGGAGTATAGCAAGGCGCTCGTCCCTCGATGCCTACGACCAGCTGCCTCGTTAAATGTAAAATGCTCGCGCGATCCTTTTTCTTTTCTTCTTTCTTAAGCGGGCCTTTCTCGTATTAGTAGTTTGATCCTCGACCTAGGTCGTCCGGTTAGAAGGTGAGTCTCATCTCTTTATTGTCCCCTTGTCATTTTCCAAGTGTTGTGCGGTGGTGGCGGACGCTCTCGTCGCAGCGACACACTTGTCGATTCTATTTGCTGCTTTCTTTAACTACAGCTCAAACAGTCAATGTATGTATTACCCACGCATCATGTGGTACGCACACTTTATTATCCTGTTTGCCTCTAAGCCGCGCGAGAAAGCTGCGCGAAAACCGGGGCGATCGGAATGCCAAGTTCGACGCCAGCTCGGCCGTCCTCGCAATCTCTGTTTCCGAAAGGCTGAAAAAAAAATGTCGCTCCGTGAAGTTTGTTGTTTTAGAATGTACCTGTTTGGTCACTTAACAAGCCTCCAAAGCCACGCTGACGACGGAATCAGTCGGGGTCAGTACGAAAACAAAAAGCTGGGTCCCTTTCCGTAGGTCGCGCCGCTAAAACTAGTAGTCATGCAGGTGAGCTGGTTAGGCAGGTGAGCTGGACGACATGGCAACCTTAGAGCGAGGGGACGAGAAGTACAACAAAGAATTAGTTCAAAAGCAACCCTAATCTCTCGTACAAATTAGCGAATTAGATATAAATTTTGAACGATACACCTCAACCTACCTGCAACCAACAAAGCGCAGCAGCGGTCACGTGAGCCTTTATACTACGTCACGACGAGGAGCCGTCAGGTGGTGCCGCTTCATCTTCTCGGGGCTAACGCGTGCTCGTTGGACACCTCACACGTTTTCCATTCGACGCGTCATCGTGCTCCCGCTCCTACCCACGCGCAGAGTCTGGTGATCAAATTCAGGCGGTTGAACGGTAGGGCGAACGCGTAGCTTTCACCCCACTTTCAACTTGGGAGTGAACGGATTATAATGGTTTAATTAACTGGTAGAATCTCATATGATATACAGCGTATGAATTTCTAGTATCACATACCCGACAACTTTACATGCTATTCGTATTGCACAAGGCACAAACTTTGAGAGTAACTTATTTCTGTTCATCATTCAGAGCTCGCTATAGTTGGTGTGCAGTCTACTAGATATTTTGCAGCCCGATCAATTTTTGTAGTTTTCAAAAGCTTTCCTTACATTCCAAATATGGAATCAAATTTAAAAAACTCTCCTAGCAAGACCATTAGGCGGCTCGTACTAGTTTGAAGAAAAACTAATATGGAACATTTTTACTTATATCGGCTGCTGTTAAATTATACAAAGCACTGATGTCCACTACATCACCCTCACATAATTTCAGCAGTTAATGTTTCAACGCTCTGCATGATTATACGTGGCATGTGTGTTAATAACCCATGACTATCGATAGTTTAACGAGTGTTTTCTTCAATAAATACGAGTCATATTTCACTATTGTATATATGTTATATTATTGGGATATATTCTTTAGAATTGTTATAATATACATCAAAATGTCTCATTGGGCTAGTGTCTTCTTCATCTATAAAGTTCTGTAAAAAAACAGACGAAAGGAAGGCAGGAGTAAGGAATACGCCGTGTCCCGTTCAAACCAACTTTCATTTTCTTCGTGCACTTTGACGCAGAAGTATACTGATATTTTACATCTATAAACTTCCTTGTCATGGTGTAAGGTAAGTTGCAAAGCATATCACGGGTCGTTTCTCTCACATCATATAATGCATTAATCGGGCACGATGTTCTTTATGTTGACTTTTTAGAATGATAATTTACCTGCTTGTCCTGTGAGTTCAGTCCTATAATATTTGTATGATTACACAATTTGTAACATTATCTAGGCAATGACTTTGGTCACATGAGAGAGCGAGGGCGATATCTAATTTGCTTTATAATGGGGTTATACGCCAAAAGACGAGCAGAAGACGAGAGGCGCTCATTACGCCCTCTCCTCCGTGCCACTCTCTTTGTCCTCGTCTTTTTTGCGTATACCCCCATTATGAATCAGAACCCACTAGCCCATGTCGCGGTCTTAATACAAATCAATTTGCCTCTCTCTGGAGCGAGGTAAGATAGCGTTCGTAGGCGGTTCATCTGCTAACGCGAGCGAAGAACGCGGTTCGTATGCTACAAAGCAGCATTTGCAGAGGGAAATAAAACAAACATTACGTTCGTCCTCTGCTAACAGGCCGAAAAAAAAGAAGTTGATCGTCTGCTACGAAACGATCGCCGCGGCGAAGTGAGATCTGTCGCAGGCTGAAATTGTAATCATCTGCTTTTGTACGTTAGAAACTATATTAACAACCCGAACTCTTTTCTTTTCCTTTTTTGACAAATTGCAAGTTGTTCTGCTGCCGCACACAAGCTTAAATGAACCGTTGTATGAAGGAGTACTAAGGACAAGAACATCAGTGACCGCGAGGCATGCTTCGCGATTTGATTTTTGGTAAAACATTATCAAAAAAAAAAAAAACGATCGTGAATTTTGAACGGGTAAATAATTTCATTGGTTCAATATGCGTGCCCTGCAAGAAGCATTGACGCTACGTCCTATCAGCAGCCGAGAGGGCCCCCGCTCTCACCATGACCAAAATCAGACCCTGGAGCCTGGACCGAATAATTTAGATATGTATGTACATATTCTCTTCTAATAGAGTATACTTCTTTATCATTTACATGTTCATTAATTGAATGGCTAAATGATTCACTGATTCACATTGTATCAGACAAGCGACATGCAAAAGAACATTAAAACAAATCCATGTCCTTAGCATATTAGTAAAACTCGTCAACCTGATCAAACGAGTTAACCCTATCCGAAGAAACAATTTGCTTTCAGTAGAATCTCAGTGTCGTGAGACGGGTGTGACATACTACGCTGACCATGCCTCGGAAATGAGCTGAACGTAGGCTTGCCCAAGAGAAAGGTAATTCTTTCCTCAAGTACGGAATTGTGGCGAATTGTCGTAGCCAAAAGATGAATTGCAGACTTTTGAGGGTTCCCAACCACACTCGGCCCAGAATTTGCGAAAACAAATCTTCGCTCAATATTATTATTTTCCTGAGAAAATTTGCACCCAGCGCTGAGTTTCCACCTGGCGCATATTTCGAGCGTAAATAAAAAATTATAATACGTAGCGCACCTTGAACAGTGCTTGGTTTATTTGTGCTCAAAGAACATTGTCGTCTTCAGATATCACACTATACATAATGTGGCGTTCACAAAATTCGCCACATCGCTTCACAAAGAATGATGCTAAAAAACAAACTTGTATAGTCCGCTTTTATTAGTTGCCTCCACCGCGTAAGATTTCAATTTTTAAAAAGGTGTAGTCCGCCGACTATTGTACGGAACATATTACACCTCCCAGATCTCATATTCTTGTTTGTTAATACCCCATATGTGAACGACTCGAACGAGGAACAGCTACGTCAGATACGGCATTTATACATTCGTTAAAACTTTCATAACAACACTAGTCAGCTTCTTATAACTTCTAGAGTTGTGCAGAAAGTTTCTTCTTCAAGAAGTCGGAAAAAGCCAAGACACCGCTGCATGACGCACGCACAAAATTCTTCCGGCGGTTCTCAAGTTTCTGGTTGCTCGAAGAGGACATGGCTTTTAATTTCATGAACGTTGGCCCTTTACTCGAGAAGAAGCGGTCGAGTTTCCTAGCTTACAGAACGGGCTGGAGACAGACTGGATCGGAGGTGCCATCTCTTGCGCTGTGAGAAAACTGGTATTGATTGAGAGAGGTTGTTTTTTAACAGTGCGCTGTGTCGGCGAGAGATGGTGCTGTGCGCTGTTCTATTAACACCAAGATCTTGCGCTCACCGAAGGTTTTGGCGCGTCTTTTAACTGCCCCGCGTTGCGTGATGTAATCTTTTTTATCTTTCTTCTCTAAAATGTTTTTTATTCAATCGAAACTTTCAAATTCTCGAAACGAAATAACAATTATATCTAATAGCAAGTCAGGCTTTGAGACTTCAAACCATTCGATCGTGTGCGTCTCTCCGTCGTGGCTCGATAGCTATATTTAGCGAAACAAAAAAACATGAATTAGTGTATTATTATACGCGCCAATTTAATTCTGATGCTAAATTTAGTGCTAAAAATCTTCCCTTAGCTAAATATGGCGAGTATCGTTCTCCGGCTAAATATAACAATATCCTTTAATTGGTGAATAGCTATACCCAAATCAAATAGACCCGCCAAATTTAGAGAAAATGATTTCTAGATACTCACCCCAAATTTCTTGGAAATCAACTCCTTGGCGCATCCACTAAAATGATTATTTTAACCGAAATAGAACAAACAGAGCAACGTTCCTCGAGAATAATTTAGATGACAGTCATACAATATCAATAATAAGTAATTAACATTTTGGACTGTGTTGTAGTTTTTTATTCCACGGATCCACAATTTTGTTTATACTTGAAATGCGCTATCCAGGCCACATTCATAAAACTGTCCTTTTCTTTACAAAAAATCGTAATATTTCAGATGTCTGAAATTGTCTGGGTATCATAGAACGAAAATCAACTAGATTTTTCATATTTCATTTAAAACGTTTTATTCCACGGAATGTCCAAGAAAGTTGGCCATGTTGGATATCAAGCAGTGCACATTTTGTCTGTGTTAATTTTCTTGAAGCAAAAAAAAAAAAATTGAGGCAGCGGACACGCACAAAGATATCTGTGATCCTCAGGCGGCATCCTGTCGGTATCTTCGCCGCCGAACTCGAACAACATGCTCAAAACAAATAAAAACGTCCGCAATTTAGACTGTGCGTCAATCTGGCTCAGTTTTACTAGATAGATTCTACGTAGGAAAGATTTAAATCCCACCGTTCAGTGAATACAGCAGTACAACAACAATAGATCCACGAGCCCGCTGAAGCCGAAACCAACTAAATTAAAGCAACTTAATGAAGACGGGTGCTTCAGCGCGTTTTATGTGCCATTCGACTCACACTAAAATGCATATAATAACGCTTGAATAGTCCATGTGTCCCAAATCGTGACAGAACAAACGCGCATTGAATAAAACAAAAAAAGAAACTGTAATTATAGCCTGCATGCAGTAAGATCTGGAGCGCCAACTTTCTTGAAAAGCACTTGGGCACTTGAAGAGCACAGACAGTTTTTTTAAGTCTTAAAAGAGTTTAAAAAACTGTCTGTGCTCTGGCACTGAGCTTGATTAAACGTCATGCTAAGTGGCACAAAGCACACTGGTTTCCTTTTTTTAACATAAATTTGGCTATCTTGGCTCTCATGAAGGCTTTGCGGGAAAGTACACACTTCAGACTTCTTGGAGTGTGCATCCATGCCATAAACAAGAACCCCGGGGGCAATCGTTCTAGGAGCTTTGTTACACGAAGCTGCATCCTGCATCTTGGCAGATGTGCATTTTAAACAGATAATGATCCTAAAGTTGTAATAACCTAGAACCACTATCGAATAGGCGCAACCACGCTTGCATTTGTAAAGCTCAAATTCTAAATTTGTAGGAAAAGGCCCTTCCTTTTTGTATACATTCAGGTCAAAACAGAACTGCAGGGAATGGAAACCACCACTGATCGGCTCACATAGCTGTCACAACCAAAATTTGCTAAATTACATTTTGGCGGTGCTTAACTTACATTTCTAATTACTTTCCTGGCAATTCTCAAAATGAAAGTCAAGTATACAAGTTGCCACACGCGTTATGTAGGGCCATGGCGCTAGTTTAAATTAATTTCTCAAAACCTCAGGCATTAACACCATAGAATAGAGCTATCATGTGCTCACCACAAAGCAGAGTCGGTGGCGATATGAGCCAACGTAGCCGAGTGCCAGAAGTAGTGGGAAGCTTAGGTATTCTAAGACATTGTACCTTCTCCTGCAAGACGAAAATGAGAATAAAAAGAATGTGGTAATCCATTCCAAACTAAATAGCTTAAAGTGTCCGAGGCTCATATTGCAGCGTCATGTTCACATAGCGCAAACAGCTAAGCCCACGTAGCACAGAGTTCTGGGCCATAATTTGGCTTTTGTCTGGGAGTTTAGGGCCTTGAAAAGCCCGAAGAAGCCAAAGTAGAGCCAAACCTGACCTTCCTTGGCAAGAGTGTGAATTTTGGCCCTAATTCACCAAACAAGTGCCAAACTTAGCTACGGCTTGTTTTACCGGTCTTCTTTTTCTTTGTTGTTGTTGGCGTGCTGGAGGTTGCACCCCTTCTGGCTTTTAGAGCGGGTCGGTTTGACTGTAATTTCTAGCTTTGCCATACCCTGCACGTCTCCTTTCGCGTAGAGTTCAAGGTGTGCCATTTTGTCTACCCACTGTCTTTCTTCAGGGATGCTGATCCATGATTCTTGAGCTTATTCGAGCCATTTTAGAAGTCTCTCTATTAGTTCTGACGTTTGCTCTTTCTATTCTTCCAGATTGATTCAGTACTTATCCCATGCTTCGCTGCCTGTGGAATGCAAGATTAAACGTTTTGACATGCGGGTGTACTTTTAAATCTTAGACACGTATTTAGCACATAAAAAAAGCTGAAATTAGTTTTTAATGAATAAGTGTCAGTTAAAGTTAATACACTATTGCGAAACCACTCTGCCACACCGGGTGTGGTACAGTAGTGCACTTGGCAGCGGCGGCAGCTTCTAGTCGGCATCGCTAACTGAACAACACGCCTGTTACTGGTTGGTAATCTTACATTTTTATTATTTTTACTTTATCCATGCTGCCACTACTACCACCCCTACTGCAAATGATATTGCAGTAGTGTTAGTGTTTTATTTTTCTCCTTGTTAAAGCAACGTCTGACAGATGTTCCTCTTGTCAAACACCCTTCCTCGAGGAGGACGGTTCGGTAGAATTTAGTGAATGCGCGTGCAGTTATCATTCAGGCGAGTGCGCCGGAGTGACTAAGAAATCCTTTAGTGGAAAAAGTTACATCGCAAATACGACATGGCGATGTCCAGCTTGCCGAGCCGCCGGATCTTGAGCTAGAAACTGTGATGGTCATCAAACTGAACTTGATGTAAAATCGTTCAAATGCATCAAGCAGGAGCTGCACAGATTCCCTCTGCTGAAAAATAAAGCGGACAGCACGAAAAGGTCTCTTCAGATCCTGTGGAACCAATTCAATAAATTAAAAAAAATCAAACTCAGAAAAGTTGAAATCAGGGAACTGAAGAATAGGGTGACAAATTTGGAAAAGGAAGATAGGATGAGCAGAGTAGAAAGTGGTCAACTACAGAAGGTAGTAAACGTCCTAGAATTGCGAAGTAGGAGATTGAGTCTGGACGTTTATGGTATCCCGGTGGTTCGAGGTGAGAACTTGCTAACCGAGCTGATCAAAGTTTCCGACAGACTTCCGCTGCCTAAACTAGCCGGGTCTTACGCTGTAGCTGTGCACAGGTTGCTCGCAAGGCAAGATTACGTGCCCGGAATAACTATTTATTTCGTAAGGCAAGAAAGCAGGAACATATAGCTGAAAAATAAAGTAATTTTGAGGATATCTCCTCCTGCATTTATTAAATAAAATATGAATCGATTTAACAGAAAACTTCTTCGGACAGCTAGAGAACGGGCTAAGGAAAAATGCTACGGTTTTGCATGGTACGCAAACGCCACGCATCTTGGTAGTAGGTCGGAAGGCACGCGTGCTATACAGATCAAAAGCCAAGATGACCTCGACGAGCTATACATAAGCTGGTCTTTTGTGTGTATGCGTGCGTGCGTGCGTGCGTGCGTGTGCGTGCGTGCGTGCGTGTGTTATTCTTTCTGTGCATATGAGCAACGCAGAAGTTTCATATCCTTCTGATTTGGGAAGTTTCTTAAAATAAAGAACAAACAAGTAGTTCTTGCTTTTCATTTAAACGTACGGTAGGCGCTTAATTCAGGTTATCCGCTTGGTCTCCTGCTTAATGATTTCGAATTTTCGTTTGACTTGATAGTGCTGACTGAGACATGAATTAGGCTTGATTCGTATATATTTCAGATCGAAAATTATACGACATTTTATTGGAATCGCTACTCAATACTCAATCCAATTTTAATACTCAATCCAGACTTATATCAAATATTTCTATGTTAAATCGAAATTTATGAAGCCCCCTGTCTGCAATAGGGAAAAACAGTTTTTGGTGTAATGTTTAAATCTTCAAATGGTGACTTACCTGCTTTCCTTAAATTTGTTGAGTTTTATTCACTCAGGAAAGATGACACTAACCTAAAAGGAAGGAAAGTTATGTTGTGGATGTATTTAAGCCGGACTTGCAGAGCAATAGAAATTTCGCTCTAGGCATCACGTTAAAAAAAATGTTACAAGGGAAACACTTTTCTAACACCGAAGTTTCTGCTGCTGTCACCTTCACTTTCTAATAGTACAGGAAGCTACAGATTTAGAGCTGTCTTAATCCTTCACAAAACTAGAGGAACTATATACCTTATTTCTATTGTTATACCAATCAGGAACTTTATTAATCATTTTTTATCGTCTCTGTTATAAAAAATTAAAAAAATTGCACGGTAAGAACCACACATATGCAACAATGCCACGTTTTTTAAGACCGTCGTTGCTGCAGTAGTGTGTGATTGTGTCATTATGCAACTGTCCTAAAACTTTAACCTATAGCAATTAGGCCTCTAGTTGCTCTGATTTTGTAATGTACTGTGAGCTCTAGATTTCTTCCGACCTGCTATAACAGAAAGGGAGTACAAGAGCAGCAGGAAAATTAATGTAGCCAGAAGTGTTTTTCTTAGAGCTCATTGTTTTATATGATGTCTATAATCCCTTTCTATAAGGGTCCACAAGTATAGCTTAAAATCACTGGAAGAACGTTACGTGAACATACAGGGCACGATTGATCTTAAACGCTGTTCCAGATGCCAGTACATGGAGCACAGTTTCTGAAACATTCTTGTTATTGTATGTGGAACAGATTTCCAAAAGTCACTATGTGGAACGCTGTTTTATCTACCAGCTTTCCAAATTACCTCAAACACTGTTCTCCATAAACCAAGAGTTATATGGAACACAGTTCACCCTACTAAGGGGAAACAGTTTTCTAAAAAGTTTCAGTTACTAACTGGAGACTAAGTAGAACGAGGTTAAGAGTGTAAGACCTTTCGGCTGTGCCAGGGAGCGCGCTGTAGCGATACACTCTTAATCTCGTTCTTTATTCTTGTTACATCCCAAGCCTCTGCACAGTAAGAAGGCTTCAATATTACTTATCTTCTTCTGCTAAAATTACGGTTAACTACGATTGTCATTTATAATAAATATATTATTTACCTAGTGACCTAGGTAAATCCTTAGTGTCTAAATAGTTGTCATTTTTTTAGTTTCATTTAATTTTATTATGCCTGATGTATGGTAACTACAACTAGTAATTACATGCGTTTAGTACATGTAAAAACTAGTGAACCGCTTCTAGTGGCAATTTTGTTTGAAACCATGAGTGCGAAGTTAGTGGGCTATGTGGTCTAGGATTTCCTGCTTCATTTTACCTCTTGTGCCTTTTGCCGCTTAGGAGCTTTCTTTGTACGCACCGGGGAACAACGTTATCGGGTAGGCTGAGTGGCTTTGGTGCCATTCTTTTAGTGTTTGATAAACTTGTTACTGCATTTTCGGCTTACTTTTGTTGGCAGCCGCAGGGAATAATGGGACCTACTAATGTGGCAATGAAGTATATTCGTCCAACGGTTTGGTATGGAAAGAGCAGGACAAAATTATTCATCCTGTCTTCCTCACAGCCGATTCATATTTCGCGGCGATTTCTGAAATCACCTTCTGGCAAACGAATAAATTAAACTCCACAGCAGACACTGTCCTTCGTGTTTGAAACGCTGTTGTAACATATGACTTCAGGACAATATCCGGTGCCCTGTCCTTAAATATTCGGCACCCTGCTTTACGAAGCGGGTGACTGACACGACAACCCATGTTAGCCACCGCGTCGTCTGCTCGCTCCGTCAGCTGTGCGGCGAACTAGTACGGGCGCGACTCGCCAGGGCAAAGAGTGGCGCTGCGTATGAGCGGTGATACTTCAGCCGTACAGCCCTATACTATACATCAGCTCATGTTTATGAACAAACCTGAGCGGCAAAAGCGGCACGCCACCGGCGCCGCGCTTGCGAGATGGGGTGTGGGCAAGAAGCGCCATGTCCCGCATCAACAAGCCATTGAAGTGCGATGTCGGCGTCGGTGTGAGTCCCGGCGCTCTTTTTCGTGTTGTAATTTGACGATTTTACGACTTCCTAGGAATGTCTTACTACTTTAGCTGCCTGAGCGAAGTTAACAAGGCTTGTTACACGGCAAAACTGTGCATTTATGATGTGATTCGGGGAGATTCGTTCCGCGTGAATGCCGCAGAATTAACGCTAAAGCCAGCTTCACATGGTGAGATTATGCTTGCTATTTTTAGTTGCTACGTCGCTCAGGCTACAAAACTGTGTACAGTAGTTCCGATGCTTGACGCCGATACTGGAAATCGCAAGCAGAATCGGACCAAGTTAATCAGGCATAACAAGTCGGTGATGACTACTGGTAACGATGATCAACTATCTCCTTGCATCTACTGTTTACGCCGAGCCCTACTTACCCGATACATCCTTCAAACTTAAAATACTTTTTCAGCCTGCACTTACCTCTTTTGCGATATTTGGTCTACTGGCAGCTGTCCTTTCAACGAGTCGACGACAGTTTGAACTAGTTTCAAAGAACATACGACAACATACGACAGCTCTAACGATCAGGTGGCCGTTTGAACGTGAGGAGGCACTGAACGCCGTCCGCGGGTGCACCGGACAACTTGACGGTTTTTTCTTGTTCATGCTGGAACAAAACAAGTACACCTCCACGACCACAAGTATCCGTGACTGTAACTCAAAGTGCAGCTCCTACATGCAATTGTGGTCCGACGGTGTCTGTTTTTTTTCCTTCCACGGCACCTGTCCACTTTCTTTGAAGAACCAAGCAGGCAGAAAACTCATGAAAACTGATCTTCACACCTCTCCCGGCTCTTTCGATACAGCCCCAGTAGCGGCATTTTGACAAGAACGCAAGTTTTAGTATGGCTTCTTTGTTATGCAACACAGGAATACCCTTCCCGCATGGCGACCACCGCCCACACCCAGACCGAAAGTGCGCCCAAAGCGCCACCAACGCGGCCTGATGTAGCAGAGTTGAGTTAGTGTATAGGAGGATATGATAAGACACATCATCGCGACGTTGAGGAAACGGAAAGATTACTATCATACTCAAGGCGTATGTCAGGCGACATGTGTTGCTTGTGTGACGGCGGTTTTACTTTTTAATTTTTTACGCGGGTTGAAGTGCAGAGCACTCTCTAGCACTTTCGCAATTTGCATGCCGTATTTTATTATGCTGGAACCCTCGGTTTTGACAAAATTTGCTTCTACGTTATACAGCCATAACTACATTGACATGCCTGAAATTAAACAACATTTTGTGCCACCACTTACTGCTTTTTTTATCCAACTCATATCAAGATTTTAGTAAGGTGTCTTGTCGACATGATCCATAGATTAAATGTACCTTATATGGTCAATTTTCATTTTAGGAGAAGGAATGTCTTCTTCGGTTACCTTTTCCCCTTTTATCTTCGTAGCCTTTGTTTGAGAAAGTGGCGGGTATAAGACCATTGTGACACATTGCTTTTTTACATTTCAGGAAAAACGATTTGGTGTCTAGACACATTCTACAATGAGTGTCCCCTGGTTTTAGTATGGCATCCGTGTGAAGACGGAGGAAGAAATTTTGAGATTACCTCGCACAGTTCCTGTTATGTAGACAGGGGTATTTGTAGTAAGTTTGATCAATGGAAGGGATAAAAAAGGTTATTGAATTGAATATTATAAAATTTACCTTTGAGAAAGTCTGGGTAGTCGTCGACAAATCGTTTGCCCAAGCCTTGCTTGCTGATTTGATTGGCTGACATACCAGCGTAGATCTGAGAACGCGTGACATAGACAGTCTCGTTCACACGGGTTCATACCTTTATTCGTTCCTGGTGGCCTTCTTGGCAATATATTGCTTTCACAAGGGTATTCCTTTCAGAGTGCTTCATAGACTCCTGGATGCTTTAGTTCAGGTTTGGCAAATAGTAAATAAAGACTTGTGCCAGTTAATTCATCAGTTGACGATCATCATGCAACTCGCCATAGCTCTGGTGACCCACGCCCTTGTCTAACGCAAGTATCGTTCAGCTGAATGCGCGTCAAAAGTGACCCAAACCGGTGCCGTAACATCATCTCGAGAATGGGAGAGGAATAATTTTATTATCGATCACAAATTAAGTGCTCAAGATGTGCCGCGCCTGCCACACCAGGCGGAGCTGGTCCTCTTCATGAAGAGAAGCCAGCCAGGTATGCCAGGAGAGGACTAAGGATGATGGAGGGCGGTAGAAAGGAGACTAAAAGGCGACAAGACAATAGAAGAGATAGTGGGCTAGATTGTAGCACAGTAGTGAGTTGGGCTAGTTGGTTTGTGTTATTAAAAGGGTAAAAATGGCTAGATTGGCATAGAGCTCAGCAGGACAATTAGGGCAGGCGGGGTCAGAGCGGAAACGGTATAAATAAAGTTTTGCGGTTGTGGTAAGTGTGTCTGTTTGACTTTTTACGAAGGATATGGGCCTGTGAAATAGAAAGACGGGGGTGTGGAACAGGTAGAGTAGTGAGCCTCCGCTTGAATTGACGGTAATACCGAAAGATGGCTTTCTTGATCAGAAGAACCTCGTCCCGACAGAGATTGGGCTGGACCAGGGGATCGCTGGAGCCCGGTCAAGAGTCTCGCGGGCGAGCTGACACACACAGTTTATTTCCAGCAATCCCTGAATGTCCAGGGATCCAGCTTAATGTGACCGTACGAAGTTTCAGACTAAGACGAGGCATAACTAGGTCCAGAGTATATATCCGGGGGCAGAGTGCGCTTTTGAAACGTTCGAAGCGGCGGCTTGGGAATCAGTGTATACTATGAATTGCTGGCTTAGGAGGAGCTGTACGAATTCCTGGACTTCATGCACAATGAAGACATTTCTATAGTTGTATAGTCCGGGGGTCGAGGTATGGACCACTGGTAGACGAAAGAGGGGTAGAAGCAGAATGGGGAGTGTATGAACTTAGCTGCAGCACCGAGGGATCAGCGAATGGAGGCGTCGGTGTATGCTACAGTGTGAGTGTCTAGAGGCGGGGAGTGATAGGTCAGCTTGGGGCTGTCTGCGTCCGGGGTGTAAGATCGGGGACATCTTCCGAGGAATGGGGGCGATGCGGAGGTTGGAGAGATGTGGGAAGGCCAGTGACATGAACGGGATATGGGCATGGGAGTAAATCTGAGCCTGCGAAAGAATCCATCTGCCTTGCTGAGTGGAGGGTACCCGAGCAAGTTGATGGTATCGGTGAAGATTAAGGAGGGAACGTATAGGAAGAAATAGTCCAGTACCATGAGGCGCTTGTGAAGAGGTTTTGATGGAGAGTTGGAGGGCCGCTGTTGTAGAGTGTTCAGAGCGGATCCTAATTTGTCGATTTGGGTTTGTGTAAGAGTGAGATATGGAATGTAGTAGAGGACTGTGTTGAATGGAAGGGTTTGGGCAAGACGACAGGCCTGTCTCGTGGAGACCAGAGTACCGTTTGACTACACGGCGAACAAGGTGCGCGACTATGTGGCAGGTAGCGAGAGCCTGGCTGAGAGCCTGGGCGTTTTTATGTGAGGGAAGTGGCATGCCTAGAACGCTACAAAATGGGACTGCAGGGATGGGTTCTGAGTTGAGAGTAAGAGAGATGAGATTGTTCTGCGCGCTGATATTTAGAGTGGGCGACGAGAAGTTCTGACTTCTATGGTGCGGGGCTCAGGACGGCCTTGGAGAGAGAGGTGGAAATAATGTCGAGACCCTGCTGCAGACCAATCTCGACCTCTCCAGGCAAGCCCGAAGAACACCAGAAAGTGATGTCGTCGGCGTAAAATATATAATGTAGGTTGGGTATGTGCCGCGAGTTGTCGTGCGAGAGCACACATGTCAAGATTGAAAGAGTCGGAGACACGACTGACCTTTCGGAGGGCCCGGTTCAGCTTGAAAGGGGTGAGAGCGTGGTAACTGAGCCAAGACAAAAAGTGCCTGTGCGTTGGTGGAGGAAGTTATGACTAGACTATATATACAGGTTGGCGCCGCAGCCCGTTTGGGCAACGAGGTCGAGGATATGGTGCTGGGATATGAAATCAAAAGCCTTACAGACGTCCACTGTGACCAGAGCGTGCACTTTGAGAGGAAGAATGATCAAAGAACGTGTGTTGCGGGATGAGAAAAAGGTCCTGAGCAGAGATATGGGAGCGGGAAACCAATTAGGAAAGGAGGGAGAATATTTCTGGGATGGAAAAGATCGAGAAACCGTGTGAGAGCCTTGCGTTCGAGGGCTTTGCCCACACAAGAAGTGAGTGAAATGGGACGGAAGTTTGATAGAGAGGGGGTTTGCCTGGTTTGGGGAATAAAAGTGATCAGGGAGAATTTTCAATCAGGAGGGAGGGTATATTCTGTCTAGAGTTTGTAGATGGTGTCAAGTAAGAATTGTTTAGCAGAGTCAGGAAGGTTTCGAAGTGTGTATGTCACTGCGTCCTCCCTGGGAGCCGTGATGGGTTTTGTTGCGGGCGAGAGCGGCATCATGTTCGGGAAGGCTGAAAGCGGCATCGAGATCGGAATTGAGAGTGCCGGAATATGAAGAGTATGTGTCACGGAGGGATGAGGGTATGTAAATATCGCTAAGTGTTTGATTATTTCATCCGGGCCATGGAAAGCTAAGGCTTTGTCTACGAGTGGGAGCAGGAGGAGGTTTTAAGCCTAGGAGAGAGCGGGGAAGGTGCCATGTAGATTTTTTATGTAAGGAGGAATCAATCTTATAACCAATTCGGTCCCAGCTGGTAGTGTCCAGGGAGGGCCGTGTGTAACAATATACTGTCGAAGAAGGTCAAAGGAGTTCACGAAACAAACGGGTCTTTCAGGCATTCCAGGCGCGGCCAGACGTCTCTGTAGCCTGGTACATTCTGATAATACCCATCAGTTTATTTAGTTCCACAAATGTTCTAATTTTCTCTTTACAGGGAAAGGATCCCCATATCCCTGTACGGCAGAGGCATGTCTGAAGGACAATATCTTGAATCAAACGTTCTGGTACCAATCTTGCGTAGGCGTCTGCCGGCGGCTTCTCTAAAGCAAAACACGTGCTCAACAACACACATCTGGAAGCGCTTTTGACAGAACAATCGGAGGCATTTTACTTTTCTGCCGAGAGAGGGCGCCACCGAACACACACTGTTTGTACTCTTGAATCAAGGTTGTTGTTTGGTGGTATCGTTTTGAAAACACTATATCGTCGACGAAAGAAAAATTGATCTTACTAGAGTTTCTAAAAAGCATTACTGGTTAACTATTCACCGTAGGGTTTGAAATTACTTTAATTTCCTTCAAGTCCTGTGATTACTGCCACCTCTGGGTCATACCCTGATTTTGTACTATTTGTGCCCGAGTAGGCGAGTTTGTACGTTCATATGTAAATTTCATACTTGTCATTATAGCTACATATTGTTTTCAATTAGCAAAGAAAGGTATCCGTATTTTCGTTTAACGCGATAGCTTCCTTTAGCTGCCCTCACCTCCGCTTCACAAATGCAGGCTTTTCTTACTTTTTTTATATTTATGATTTTCTTTTCGGGCCATTTTAAGTGTCATTATGGTCAGGAAGGGGGAGAGCGAATGTCTGCTTTTAATCTCAGTTCTTCCCGTCCTTTTTCCAGCATCCACAAGCGCCCAAAACAAGTTGTTCCTGGATCGTAACGGGGTGAGACAAATACTTATCCTCCATACCATCCAGCATCCAACGGCGCCGCAAAAGGGTGGTACAGACTGTAAGAGAAACTCAAGAAGTCTGAGCCGGGGCTTTGAGTGTCGGATCGCCAGGGTGCTGTTCACTTCCCGGACAACACCACATAGTCTTACCGGACGTACCCCTGCAGAGCTGCTCATGGGTCGGCGCTTGAAGACAGCATTGGACATATTGCGTCCAGATCTTCGAGGCAATCTGCAGTTCCGACAGTTGCAACAAAAGGTATGCAGTGACCGGTCAGCACGAGCAGAGCCGGTACCCTCGGCCAGGAGATGCTGTTTGGGCCAGTAATTTCAGGCCGGGACCTCGCTGGGTACCTGCGATTGCTCGGGCGACCACGAGCTCCCTCGTCGGCCAACGTTCAGCTGACAGATGGTTCAGTTTGGAACCGTCATACTCATGGAGACCACCTGCGGCATCAGGAGACGGAGGCTGAACTAATGGATTACGAATTGGAACAGGAACTGCGCAGCTAGTTCGTCGGGCAGCAGCTAGAGGAAGCAGACGGGGCAGCCGCCACAGGGTGCAAATGGAGCTGGCGAGTGACTGCCAGCCCGGCATCTCAGCAAAACCAGGGTTGTCCGTCAGCCCAGAAGGCAACTGTCGCCCAGAGGTTCCCGCAGCGCAACCGTACCCAGCACTCGGACATCTGCGAGAGTCCGGAGGGCGCCGCAAGCGGTATTCGCCATAACTATGGGTTCCGTGTTTTCGGTAAACTTATTTTGCTTCACATTCGGGGGTTATTTTTCGGTGTTTATTGTTTTGCTCAATTCGGTGTTTTTCGGTGTCTATCTGTGATGTCACGAATAGACACCGACCCACACATCAGGGTTTTTACCATATGGGCCCTGACAAACACACCGACCGGTGTTTATCGGGGCGCTCTAGAAAATGCGACGTTCTATGCGTTATTTACTATTTATTAAGGCACATAGAAACAATTTCCAAAGAAACAAGCAGCGTCGCGGTCAGTTGAGTACGGTCGGTGCTTGGATTGGACACAAGGAAAGTTATTTATCAAAGATTTCTGCTGTGAAACTGCGGTTTTTCTTCTTCAAAGCAAGCTTCAATTCGGTGTTTTTCGGTTTTTACCGATTTCGGGAAAACCCGTTCGGTGGTTATTTTTCGGTGATTATCAGTATAAACCGAAACACGGAACCTTAGCCATAACCCCGGACTTGTGGGGGAAGGGTGTTGTGCCAGCAGCTAGCGCCACGCACCGGGCTGCCGCACCGTGGGACAGAGCGCGGGCGGCCCGAGACAGATGGAATGCCGACAGGACGATCTCTGCTGCGGGCCACGCTGGCTCGCTCCCTTTATGCATATATTCCTGTAAATATAAGCCTATAACACTCTCGTTGGCTAGTGTCGGGTTTTCGTCGCTGTTTTGTTGCCTTGGTCCTGTTTTATGAGCGTTGATTCTTTTAGTATTAGCTTCTGGCTCGCAAGGCTCCGTAGCGTTTAGCTGGTGCGTGGTTTGCGTTGGGTCCTCCATTGCCGTGCGCGGTTGTTTTTCACTTTATTAAATTTATTTGTTTGTTTGTTTAACCTCCACGTGTCGTCGTCTCTCTCTGCTGACTTTACACCGGGTGAGGACCTAGCGCTAGTCACTCGTCGAACTTAGTTATTTTGTTCTTTTCACGTAATTTCTTGTTTATCCTCGTGAGTGGATCATTGCTTCATTTATTTTTTTATTGGACCCCCACTTTGTGACACCCGGTTTTCACGATACGGGACCTGGCCTCGAATGCGCTGTGCGTATGCGCGGAGCGCGTATGCGCCGTGAATACGCAGGCGCCACGGGTATGCGGGGCGGCAGTACGCACTCCTTGACATTCGTACCCTCATCGAAGGACCTGACGCCCTTGACGTCATCCTAGACGTCGTTCTTGAGGTCATCCTAGAGGTCGTCCTTGAGATCGTTCTTGAAGTCGTCCTGGAAGTCGTCCTAGACGTCGTCTTTGACGTCGTCCTCGACGTCGTTCTTAACGTCATCCTAGACGTCGTTCTTGAGGTCGTCCTAGAGGTCGTCCTTGAGATTGTTCTAGAAGTCGTCCTAGAGGTCGTTGTAGACGTCGTCCTTGAGATCACCCTAGAGGTCGTCGTAAAGGTCGTCCTAGACGTCGTCTTTGACGTCGTTCTCGACGTTGTCCTAAAAAGCAGATAAACCCGCGCCGCGCACACGCGGGGCGGCAGTGCGCACTCATTCACATTTGCTCCCAAGCTACAAAGCAATCACTGATGGCTGCGGCACAAGCAGATGAACCCACACCGCGCAACGGAGCGGCCGTACGCAACACATTCACATTTGCGCCGAAGCTACGGAGCAATTATCGGTTTGAGTTGAGCTATTTCGGTACATGGTAAATGATGGTGGTGAAACAGCTAGAACATTAAACGATTACACAGAGGCAGAAGACAAAACGATTTTCCAAAGACAAAGCAATTACTGAATTTTGAAGTCGCGCGCTGCAGTCGCACTAACGTCAATGACCGCGTCGTAAAATATTCATAAAATAGAGTCTTTACTCTAAATTTGCGTCGTCGTATTCACAGTAATCTGCATCGTGAGTCTCATGACGAATACTATCGCGATTCATAGGCAACCGACAGTATGCCGTTTCTGCAGGCAAGTTTTCATGGTTCTCTTTTTTGTGCTTTTCCTCAAGACCACAGAGGCACATGTAGGGATTTACCGCTCTCCGCTTCCTCCATTTCACTTGTATAAAATATATTTTTTTTCGTCTCTGAAATAAAAAGGGTCCAAAGACGCAGTTGAAAAACTTAAAAATTAGCGAAGGAAACAACACCGTCATCCAACCTTCACGTTTGCTTTAAATGCATTGAGTTTACTGTGTCTGTTCCTCCAAATGCACAACTTGATGGTGGCAGGCCCTTGTTCCTTCCATCAGGAGCTGGTTCCTGGAGCGCTGTCTTGTGTAACACTGGTGAAAGCTAATGTCCGAGGTTCGCTCTTTTTTTTGGAGGGTATAGTAGCAATGCTCCATGTATGAGCGCGGTATTTCCTGCGTTATGACTGCATAAGCGCAGATGTGCCTGAAATCACTTTTGTTTACAACGCGGCAGTGCGATGCTCCTCTGGCGAGTGCTCGACTGGTGGCATTCGCGGCAACTAATATATTCATTTGGGGCAGCATGAAAACTGCTTTAGGAGTGTCCCGTCCGGTCCAGCCTGCTCTTTCGGGGGTCGCCGAGGCCGCCGTACACGGAAGGCTGGCATCTCCTGATCTTCGCAAGCGTCACAAAGCCTTATCAATAGAAAACAAGAAAGATAAAACCCCGAGGGTATATGAACAATGTAACCACGAAGAAACAATAGAATCGCAATATAGCGCCTTTAAAATTATTCACCATAGCCCTCATCAAGCAGGCGAAGAGTGTGACGGCGGCCCCCGAAGGAGCCGGCCGGACACCCTTCGAGCGTGATATATTCCATGTTGGCACCAGGTGACAAGATTTGTTGCCGCGAATGCCAGCAGTCGAGCGCTCGCCGGAGAAAGACACGCGCTGCCGCGTTTCGGAGAAGTGTGATTACGACTAAGCATGTGATCCTCTTTAACACACACAGCATGCATACACCTCTTTATTATCTTGATTTAAACGGAAAGTGCATGAGGCTTTTTGCTCTATTCGAACAAAGCTAGGATCGGCCCTGATGTTGTGCACAAACGATGTGTTTTACTTTCAGAACATCAGCATTTTGTGTCAGTATTTTTCTTTATTTACTGGTATTTTTGTGAGCAATCAAACATTTATTGACAGAGAGTACAATATTTCGACTCTGATAAAGAATAAGAAGCGAATGCGGCTGTCAATCGACATTAGCGTTTGCTAAGACTAATCATCTCATAAAACAAAGCCATTACACAGTTACTCTTAAAACTGATCGGTTCGAAGTTCTAAACTTTGATGATTTATTTAATGCCTACGATACCATTCATGATATGTCAGAGCAACTCTTCAAATCTACACTTCAAACAAAGACAAAATGGAAGCGGTCTACTGAACTAAAATGTAAGTGAATCCTCGCCTTGACTGAATCCACCAGGAGCGCGAACTAGCAAGTCCATGCATTATGCCACTCCTTCAGCTCTTCCCAAAGAAGCGAAAATGTTGCCATCGAAACTACCGGTTTTTTCAACATGTGCCTTTTTGTGGCACAACACTGACTAAAAATATTTGACGACCGTTGCACTGTTGACAAAAATGAATCATTGCGTTCGGTATAACTATCTAGGAAAGGGTACCTGCGTAGCAGTGTAACCCCCATAGGTTTCTCTACAGGTTCCGTTCAAAACCTTCAAAATAAGACAAGGGACTCCTAACCTTAGACAAGTTGTGTTGTTCACAAGTTTTGCGAAATCCCGATAATAAGTAACAAAAAAATGAAACAGAATTCTACTTTGCGTGAGGGGTACTCTTCTCGGTAGAAAGACAATTCCGATCGGAAAAACCCTGTTGTCGCAGCCATTAGAGAATGGCTTCCGGAGCGGGAGCGTCAACGAAACCTTATGCTTCTTCAGGATCGCTTCCGTTTCCGCCTTTTACGAGTGTTTGCCAGAGTAAGTACAACTACTTCGAGCCACCACCAAATTTGAAATAGATATCGCCGGAGACGCGGACTTGTGGAAATGGTCTCGCCCCGAAGGTCTCTCTATTCCTCTCACGCCGCTTCTTGTATCCGATGTCAGGACTCAGAAGGTGTCGACGAACTGTGGTGTTGGCGTTACACCACAGTTCGCGACCGCGGAGGCTGCAAAAGGCGTTAGAAGCCTATTGTGATTGCCTACGACAGCTACGCAGGCGGTCGTGAGCAGTCACAAATCACAAAATGCTTAAAATCTGTTTTTTCTTTGCCTCTCCGATCATAAGCACTTTCAGGAGGTGTGAAATAGACTTTAGTGACAGTATTGGTGTGAAGTCTAGGAAGGCTTTGCTCTTTTTTGTCATACTTTTCCTCGTGAAGTACAAAAACAAAGATTGTGATATGCTTATTGATATGAAATAGTTTTGTAGGCATTACAGAAAAAATGTGACGAAATATGCTACTCGTTACTTTAGAATATAAAAAAAACGTGTTGCCGGCTTACATTACCTAAGAAATAGGAAAGTGCTACCGTTACTGTTACGAATAAAAAGTAACGCACGTCACTTTTGCGTTACTTTTTATTTGTGAATTGAAACGTTTTATTGCATTCGTGTCACACGTATGCTTAAGCGCGATATTTAAAATTGTACCCATAAACACAAAAAAGGTAATTATTAGTTGTTGTTGTTTTTGATTTAGCAAGAATAAGTAACGAGCAAGGTAACTACGTTACCCGTCACTTGAAATAAGTGACGTATGCTCGTTATACGTCACTCTTTTAAAGCATAACGAATACGTTCCTACCTTAGCAAGCACTAACGCGTTGCCTCCAACACTGAGGTAATATGATTTAGTAGGATCCCTTACAAAAATCTGTTGTTAAATTCTTTTGAATTTCTGTTGAAAATTTTCTAGAATCGTATTGAATTTCTTTTTAAAATGTTTTGATGTTTTATAGACTTTATTTTGACAACCTATTTAACTCCTAGTTAAAATTGGCCACTTAAATTTTTTAGAATTCTCTTACATACATTTTATAGAATTCCTTCTTACTTAAATTTTGTTGAATTCTTTTTGACGGAACCGCAGATTGACGTTAAAAAAAAGATACTCAGTTTTTTTTAATACATATTTTGAGTTCTGTTAGGAAATAGTGTCCCTTTGGTACATACACATCCCACAAATTAGCTTTGGAAACAAACACAAACATCATGAACCACTCAAAACCAGAAACACAGTCCCATCACTGCTCCAGAGCCTTATATAGCCTACATATTGAAGGTAATCATTTGGCCGGTGACCACCTCAGCACTTACTAAGGTTCCAAGTGTCCTATCTCCTTCTCGAAAGTCTGTCAAAGGGAAGACAGTGTTTCGAAGTTCGTGGACTTTATCTCTTACTAAAAAGCATATGGTACAACTAATAATAATTCCGCGTAGTCATCAAACAACATCCACAAAAACGGCCCCTAGAACAAATGTTATCGCTTCTCTGCATAGCACCACTCAGGAGGAAGCCAGTCAAGGCGGTTGCTCCACTTTAAAATAGTTATTTTTGCTTTACTTTACTAGTTGACTAGTTTGAGTGGGTCAATAAAGTCACGATAGTCACCTACAAAGTGAGAATGGCAGGGCGTGTTTTTCGAACGCCTGGCCTCCAGCTACGCGCCCCACGCCTTCCGTCATGCTTTGACTGCGCTGCCTGAGCTCGAGGGGCGCGAGACGTCAAAGCGTTGTCAAGGATAGAAGGCTCGCGCTGGAGGCAGGAGAACTGAAGCTCCTCCCTACGGTTCTCAACTTGTCAGAGACTATTGCGAAACTTAGTGACTTTTGACATTTAGTTAATATGTACCATGTTCAATAAAAAGTCAACAGAAAGTCTTAGCGTTTCTATTGACACTGGCTACAGAAAGTCAACTGAATATTTTCAACAGGAAGTAAACAGAACGTCTGCAGTATTTCTTATGACACTTTCAACAGGCAGTCAGCAGAAAAAGATCAACGTAGAGTTAACAGAAAGTCAACAGCTTTTCTTTTGACTCAGGCAGAAGAAAATCATCACAAAAGTTTCAACACAAAATCAACAAACTTTCTGTTGATCATGTTAACAGGAAGTTAAAGTCAAAAGAAAGTAATCAGAGTGAACAAGAAGTCAACACATATTCAATAAAAGGTCAAAAAAGATTTTTATGGGGGTTTATGGAACCATATGTCCATCGTCGCCATGCCGGACCCCGCACAGAACCGCAGACCATATAAAATAAAAAAATTGTTTTTTTCTTTATAAATTAATATAAAGAAAAATGATGATGTTCTTTTTTAATAACTGAAAAAAACGTCGTTAAACTTCTTTTTTTTTTAGAAAATAACCTCCGAAGAAAAAAAAGAACGTCGTTACAACTCCTTTTTAATTTTTTTATAAATAAGTCTACAGAAAAAATAATTTGTATTTTTTTTCTTTTGAAAGTTTTTTGACAATAATCAAAACAAAGTGCGTTTAAAAAGGAATTCAATAGGATCCCGGAAAGTCAATAAGAAGTCTAAAAAATTAAAAAGAATGTTGAGACCTGTTTTTGTAAGGGATAGTTGGTCCTTCCATAATATGCTTAGCTTCTTGTGTAAACTTCTGTTCATATCGCTGTCCATAATCTATATAAAAAGAAACTTCTTCAGAGAGTCGTCTGCGCCTTTATTATGCACATCCTTGGCTTTCAGCTATACCTGACTAGTATATAAGGGAACGGAGTGCTCTAACAAGGTGAGAAAACAACGATGGAATATTGCGCTTCTACACGGCTTCGAAACAGTTGTGAAGAGAAAGGCTTATATGACATGATATATTGGCTCATTATGCGGGTTGTTCCAAAAGACAGATCTCACTACGCGTTGGGCGCATGCGTGAACCCGCCATAACTTTAGTTCACTGAATGCAGGCGTCAGTGCCCGAGACGGCTCGTGCCGTCTCGGACTGTACACGCGTAGAGCTCCAGCAAGGTTGTCGCACTTGCAAAAGGACTCAAGTTCCCTCTACGCTTTGCGGCAGCGGTGGCGTAACCAAACTGGCTGGTGAGATCGGTCTGTTATCATCCACCAAGCTCTGAAACAAACGGAAGGCCCAGCGCGTTATTATGCCAACTGTATATTGTTAGCAAACATCTTCCGAAACCGCCAGTTAGATTTGATTGAGTCAATTAACAAAGACTAATTAGCTAACTTTGTGAAAAAATAATTGAAGAGCCAAAAGGTCGAGTGAATGGTTATAGGCAAGGTGGAGAATACAAATGACTACTATTTAATTCGGGATTTAAGTCAGCCCACTATTCTTATGGTGATTTAAGTAAAAACTTTCCAGCAAAAATAATCACGCAAATATTTTTTTATTTACCATTTGTCTATTATTTGATTATTTCTATGTACACTTGCTTCATATTTAAATTGAAAGATCATCGAGCAAGCAAGATTTATATAAGGATGAGCAAAAAGAAATGTTTTTCTAAGTTATTCGGAGGGTTGAGCTTTCTTTCTACCTTCCACTTTGTTCGTCAATTGAGTAACGACCTATTCAAAAAGAAAAAAATCAAAGCGGCAAAGAAAGAAAAAAACTAGAAAAAGATGTCCAGTTTTTTTTTCATGTATCTGCTTTTTTTTAGTTTAAAAAGTTGGGAGAGAGATAGTACGTATTGAAGGAGACATCGGTAAATGTTTGTTGCTAGTTGAAAGAACTGTGTTGTCTATCCTTGTCCCTAAGTGTTTTTATTCTTTCTTTGATTCTTGGATGTCCGGTTACAATCATGTTAGACCTCGAAACAAAAATCAAGTTAAGTTTTATTAACAAGCAAAAACAGATCAAATGGTTTTTGCTGGAGTTTGGTAAGGATTACAGCAATAGAAAGATGATTAAACTGTACTTTACATTTACAGTCATTCTTTCGTCCCCACTTTTATGAGTGACCGGACGAATCGATCAGACAGTCTGTCATGTTGAAAATGTATCTGGTGATAAAGATTGAGCATTCTCTAGCTGACAGTGGTTTAAATAACTTTAATATAATTTAAATCATATAACTTTTAGTAAAATAAAATAAATAACTTTGATCAAATAAATCTGATTTATAGTAAAAATATTTCCTTTACATGATTATAAAAGATTTTTTGTTTTAATCTTGGTTGTAGGGATTTAGTGGAACACCTGACCCGACTGAGGAGTTTGCAATATGATACGCAGACCGCTCCTTCACTTGGCCTCAAGATAGTCCTAAACTCTGCGATACCTCTTCGCTTTAGTTCAGAAGCTTGGTCGCTTTTGTAATGTTTTTTTTAATATTTGTAATACTATACAAACGTGTTTTTGTTTTCTTGTTCAATCTTTTAATTTCATTCTTTTTTTCCGACGCTCTTTTATTTTTTTTTAAATATCGAGTGTTCAAGATATTATACATTCCATATCACACATTAGTTATACCTCCCAGAAACCCACAACATGGCCTTAAAGTAAACTAGCTGCGATAAAATGACTTAGAAATTACAGCGAGCCAGCCTATCTAAATAAGAAGTCACAAGCATTTGATAATTATCTCTAGCATGATGGTACGTAATTACGTGGAGCAAGTACTATTGACTTCAATATTTTCGAGGACTCTGGGGACGACATGCTTATGGAAAGTTAAAGTTATTAGGACTTTTAGTTCTGTTCATATATAGTACGAACGTTTCGGTCCAGTTCATGACCACCTGGATCATCTTCGAACAAACTGGAAGCTTCCCATTAGCATTTATGCCTTTGACGAAAATGTCAATGAACCGATAACTCAATCGTTAATTAATCAATACAAAAAAACAATAGATAAAATCTGTCGCTGGATCGGACCTTTTGGGTTTGTCACAAGCTGGCAGCTCAAAAATGGCATAGAAAACGCTCATATTACAAAGAAGTCAGGAAAAATAAAGCATGCATTTTACAACAAATATTAGGCTTAATCTACAGGAAAAATTATATATCATAGAAAATTACACTAAGCATATTATATTTAATATAAAGAAACTAACATTTACCAATATGCGACTCTAAGGATACACCAGCACCATATAAGGTTCAAAACAAACATATTTTCAACTTCGAAGTGCAATACTCTCAGTAGCTACATGCAGGTATACAATATAGACATAAAAGGAAAGTTTTCTCTTCAACAGTCTAGACTGCGCGAACACTTTTACTTCCTGATTGAAATAATGCGGGGCAATCATTTTCATGTGTTACTCTGTCCTGGATTAAAGGGATTGGGTAATATTCTTTGGCAGTTAAGGAACGCATCCGTGCCCAGGTTTGATTGCCTATCAAAAGGCCTCAGCACACACGTGCCTAATTGCTTGGATAGCGTTGCTACAGAAACCTGCCCCTCTTGTATAAGAACATCGTCTATCAACTGCGGAGTACAGGCGGTCTTAATCCGAATTTAATCACTCGCGGATGCCTGATCAGCGATGAAAGGCGCGGCCTACTATGCTCTATGTCACCTTACAATGTTCCGCAGCGGACGCCACCAGACATCCCGGCGAATCGAGCGCTGTGAACATATCAGGTAATGAGCGCCAGACGCTCCGCTACGCCACTTTCGACAGTCACGTGACACTGACACGGCATTTGATTGGCTCACGTGGCTCGTAGCGTCCCCTGCAGTCTCTCGTAAGCTGGGAAGCGGAATATAGTCTCTCGACATGCCATGTGCCGTGAGAAGACCCAGATAATGCGCCTGTTGAGAGCTGTCCTCCTCCGCTAGCATTCGGCCAGTCATTTCCCCTTCGCGCCAAGCCCCGACGAGCAAGAACAGCCGCAGAGTTAAACGTAGCGAAAATGCTCCCTCCTGAAGTTATAGAGGGTCTCTTAATTGCTAGATCGATCGGTGTCTGGCACGCATCGGTGTCGCATGAAAATTACTTTTTGAGTTTAGCAGGCGGCAATGCAAACTGGCTTAACAGAGCGCCACCAGTTTATCGTAGTGACACACACAGGCCTTTTTTTTTTCCTAACAAAACCTGTATTGTCAGGTCAGCTGGCGCCGTAAGGAATGTCATTGCTTGCCAATACGCATCAAGTGCGCTTTTTAATTACAGTAATTTTGTAAATAGGCTGCTTGAAGTGCCGGTGTTGCTGAAGCGCTCGCAGCCGTATTGGTATTGACAGCGATTAGGTGGGGGAGATTGCTGGAGGAGGGTTGGCATTAGTAAGTCTGAATTCGCAATCACTTCTTTTGATATCGTTCTTGGGAGGCGAGGGCTTAGTGTTGACAAGATATATTTGATGTCTTTTTTTATATTTGATATGAAAAATAATTGTCTTTAAAAACTTGTTTCAACCTTGTCGCACAACGCTCGATTCACCAGCTACCGGTGCGTACGATCGAAGTTTACGTTTCGTATGTCAGATCAAGCTGCTCTTGGTCAGAGTAAACCGGATAGGGATCACGCACAGGAAATTGTTTTTTTCTAATCCAAAAGATTGGTGCCTTGTGGATGCACTTCACTAGCCTGGGCAAGATGCATTGATAGACAATTGTCGCGCGAAGAATACATATCTTTAAAGAGAATGTCTTAGTCTAATTGAAGGCGGAAGCGCGGTCGAGCTGGTTTGAGGCTGACATAGTAACGCTAGTGCAAAGAGAAGGAACGATGGAGAGACAAAACTCCAAACGGGAATAAAAGTTTATTTTATATATAAACGTTTAGCTGCGTCTATAATTTTCTAATTGTCCATTCCAGCTTCTGCTTGCTAAATTATTACTATATATAAGTGCACCAGTTCCTTTATTTTCCTAATCACTGTTCAGAATAAATCATTCGTGCTTATAACGTCAATCACGCGAACTACAGGAAGTCCACGAGAAAAAGCAAACCATGTTTTTCGCACCGCAAAAAATTAACTAGACATCGCTGAGAGCTCAAACTCCACCAGAACGTATCCCCAGACGTTCGAGAAAGATGCCTATGTTTCAATGCATTCCATTACCGGAATAAAATGTTAGGACTGAAAAACTGTTTTTGTCTATGAGAGGACGCCGTTCTTGAGAAGCAACAGATGGAATGCCGCTGTCTGTGATCGCATTTCACAAATGGCGCCTGCATTGGCCAAGAATTTTTCGGTTAGCTTCGGTTTCGGTCTGGCGGTCTGAGGCAGTGCCATCGCATCGTTTCCCACGTCTCGCTTTGGGTAGAATTCCAGGTCGTTGTTAGAGTTTTGTAAACACATGTTAGGCTCGCTAAATTGCGATTTTGTATAATGCCTTTGTTTATCCTGAATGAAAATGTTTTGTTGCTTCACCAGCTGGCTCGGCATTCTTGTTGTTGTGACGCGAGCCTTTCAATTGATTTACAGGTTTGAACATAGCGCCTGACACCGGACTGCATAAGATGAAGGTATTTGAGGGATCGCTATCTGAGGAGAAAAGAGGGCGCATTCAGAGAATATTCTTTGCATGGGAATTAAGAGACGCGGGAAACCAGCTGCGACAAAGGTGGCCAGGCTCTTTGACAACAGCATTTGGCAGCCCGGAAAAGGGCCTTTGTCAGTGTATTAAAATCGATAAACCATACGCTTGACAGGAAGCTGTAAGTTTCTTTCCGTAGACTGTTGTCAGGTCAGCTCTAGTCAGGGCCCTGCGGCTCTACTTCAGTCAGAACAAGGGCTTCGACGTGGCCTTCTCGGCGCCTAGTGCAGAGGCCAAGCCTGGTTTAATACTCTCCAAATGCCGCAGCTCGCATCTCGTCCGTGATGAGAGCGAACGCTGCCTTGATGAGCACCTTTAAGGCGTCGAGTGTCGGGATATGGCCCTTCTACACCTGAGACTTCACAAAACCCAAACGAAAAAGTCGCATATTGTGAGGTCCGGCGATCAAGGCGGCCACGGCATGTTCGGCGATCCCCGGCCCATCCAGCGTCCTGGGAACATGCTGTCCAGCCAGTGCCTTACACTTGTCGCCCAGTGGGGTGGCACCTCATAGTGCATAAAGATGCATACGTCTCGCTGCATGTGCAGTGCTTTCAACTCGGGAAGAGACTCATCCTGCATCATCTGCAGGTATGTGTCTGCAGTAGGACTGGGCGTCGATTAAAGGTTTTAACCCGATTAATCGGCACCCTTTAATCGGTTAATTAATCGTTTTATCGGTCTCGTTTATTTCTATGCAAAATATTACGAAAGTCTTTTTTTGCGGAATATATGATAAGCAGTGAAATGCATAACTTGGATTATGAATTAATCTCGATATGTAGTTAAGAACAGTATCAGATACCTTTCACAAAATATTACCTTTGCTGCGTGAGGCAAAGATGTCCGTTGATATTCTCTCGAAAGAGCGACTTCGTTTCATTGTTCAAAATAGTCTCTGCTGCGCTAAACAGACACTCGAACGACGTTGAAATGGCCGGGGACATGCGTAAACTCTGCACTTATCTGATGTTACAAATATATCGCCCCTATACAGTTTACTTTATTCTAAAATTTGACATAAAGGTTGCTCTTTGTACAGGTGTACTCGTCCACCTCTTCGTTATGAAAGTGTTTCATTTTAACTTTTTATGAGTCGTCTAAATTTTACTGATTAACCAGTTAAAACATTTAATCGCGATTAAAGCAATAACCGATTAATCGGTTGGTTAATCGATCAATTGCCCAGCCCTAGTCTGCAAACACGTTGCCGTCGAAGAAAAAGGGGCCAACGAAACCCTCTCTCCAGATTCCGCACCAGACTTTACTTTCGGCGACTGCAAAGACCTCTCCAGCGTCCAGGGCGGATTTGTCGAACTACAATAGCGTCTGTTCTGGGTGTTGACCGGCCCGTCTAAGTGAAATGTCGCCTCATCACTAGACAGCAATACTGCAGATGTGATGGATCCTGTGCAATCCTGAGGAGCTCGTCCAGGCAAAGTCGAGTCGCTCCTCGTAGTCACTGGGCAACAACTCATGAATCGGACCAAGCTTGTACGGGCGCATCTCGCAGATAGCTTTGCGCATGGCGTACTTGAATACACCAAACAAACGTGCTGCTCTTCGCAAAGTCAAATGGAGATCTGCCTCGAAGGCACCGACGATTGTGAAGCGGAGCTCTTCCTTTTGAGATGGAACGTGGAAGGCGTGCGTTTTGTTCTTGGCAATGGTTTCTTGCGGACCCATGTCCAAATTACCGACTTGGAAGGTGTCAGAAAGCCGAACTCCAAGAAGAACTTGCGCTTCACCTTTTTAAAGCTCCTCAGTTCGGCGTACCACAGTACGACCTGCGTCTGTTGTTTGAGCGTTAACTGCCACATAAGGAACACCAGTTGGTAATAAAACAAAACAGAACATAAACAACCATTTTAGTGAAAAACCTGAGACTGAGGTATTGAGAGATGACGACAAGGAAGAGAAGGAGAACGTCTTCTTCTCTTCCTTGTCGTCGTCTGTCAATACCTCAGTCTCGGGTTTTTCACTAAAATGTTTGATATGCACCATCTCACTTGAGCCCTTACGTTCTGCTCATAAACAATCAATGCAAATGCGCGTAGATGACTGTCGGCGTTCGTAATGATAGAAGCAGACGACATTTGTTCGGTATTTATCGGGATGCCTTTTAATTAGAACCCCCCGATTGACTACAATTTCAGACTCCTTATTTAGTTTTGTTTCCTTCCATTAACAACCGACAACGTTGGGAAAAGGAAACGATACTTTTGTCAGGTATTGTAACTTTGCCACCAGTCGTTCGGTTTCAGACAAGTGAAGGAGCGCGGGCAGCTTCGAGGGCAAGTGGCGCCATCTGTGAGACACGGTCACAAACAGCAGCATTCCGTCTTCTGCTTCTCACGGCCTCGTCCTCTGACGGAAACAGTTTTTCACGTCTATCTTTTTATTCCGGTAATGGTAAGTGTTGAAACTTTAGCATTGCTCGGATGGCTGGGGCTACGTTCTGACGTAGTTTGAGCTTTCCGCAATGTCAAGTTCATTTTTGCGGTGCGAAAAACAGGGTTCGGTTTTCTCGTGGACTCCCTGTCGTTTTCAACCCACGCAGGCGCGGCTACTCAATCCACCGAATATATATCAACTCTACTCTCTGACGTCGTACCACTACGGTGGCGCTACTGTCGGCTCTGCACATGCACAGAATCTTCACTCTACGCGAATTAGAATTTTCCACATCCGCTGTACCCTCACCTGGTTTGGGCAAGCGAGGGGCTTGTTTGTAAACACCGCGTTGGGGTATAATTTAGCAGCGTTGACCTCCTCAAATTGCGACCGGAACAATCGATCACGTGGATTGAAGCCGATGATGTTCGTGACGTCGATGTCTCTGGGGAGCCAATGATCGAGTGCCCCCAGACATTATTAGAATTCGGCTATTTCTGCGATTGCGCCGATTAGTCAGAAACTGGAGCTGGACTATAGGCGCCTTCGCATGCCTTGTTTCCTAGCAGAGAGCGTACGGTTCGACGCTGTTTGTAACGCAATCCGGAAACCGTATTTGGGTGTAATCTCTGGTTATTATACTTAAACCAAGGAACCACGTTGGGTTTACAAATATCCCCAATGGCACTTGATGCAACAGAGTCAAATTTCACAATAAAGAAAACAAGAGCCCTCCTTTATTTTCAAATGTGATTATAAGCGATAATCAGGTTCCTTCCTACCTACTTACGCTGATGTTTAAGACTAGACTAACGCACCACTTAGTGTTCTAAAGTACATTAAACTTAAACACAGTAGTCTTTGGTCTTCCTTTAGGTGCACAAATAAAAAAAGCCAATTTCGAACGAGCCATTTCCAGTCAGTTGTTATAAGCGCGGAGCACGTGGACACAAAATATAGGAAGTAAGGTATTGAAATAAAACCTAAAGTAAGAATGGTGACGTTGACATTTAAAATGACTGGTGTAATCTTTTTTGAACACGGGAACGATCACGTCGGCACTTCGGCACCAGCTCCAACCTAACTTCAATAAAACAAAAAAAAAAAGCTGTCAAGTAATTTTGTTTTGTTTTGTTTTTTTATTACGACGTGTGTTTACTTCCTAGAATTTCATTGCCACTCGATGTTTTCTTTTGCGTCGAGCACCGTGGGGCTGGAATTTCAATGGGAGATTCTTTCGCGGGTCTCCCTCTTCCGTCACTTAAATAAAAATTACATTTCAATGCTACGAAAACGACCCGACTCCTCTCTGAGACACAATGACACTTGAGAAGATAGGACTGTCATTCGCAGGCGTTGCTCGCACGTTCTCTGTATAATACATAACTTCACCGTCGCATTGAAAAGGTCTTGTGAGGAAGACACGTTTCTGTTGTTGTGGGCGGAGAACTATAACGGAACGTGTCCACCCGCACCACTTCAAAAACCGTTCTTAGCACAGCTATATAACAGCCGGCTTCCTACCACATCGAAAGAACCGTACTGCCTGGTTGCTCCTTTTCGCAAAAACACACAAAAACATGAAATAGCCCACTCTCGCATTCACCTCCAGAGCAGGTGGAATACGAAGCTCTTTTAAATTCAAGTCGAAGCGGCAGATTTTTTGTTCCTCTCTCGCAAGGTCGTTATACAAGCGTTGGCGGCTACAACCGCACGCGCGTGCATGTTGACACTTCCGCCGCTAACGGTCGTTCCGACTCGTTGTTTGTGTGAATAACACGGTTTTTTCTTTAGTTCGAACGAATCTCTTTTTTATAACCTTTTTTTTTATCGCAGAAGGTGCTATATGGTTGGCACCGAACCGTTTCCGTTTTCGCACTCCGGTTATGGAACACTGTCGCGCGGAGGCTACGTCTGCATTCGGCTGCCACTCGTGTCTTCGCTGATTGGACCCGAGTGCTAGCCGAAGGCGCAGACGCAGCGCTAGTGTCCTCACCGGTTGGGCACAAGTCCAGACCGAACGCTGCAGGAAAACTGGCGTCACATATGTGCCCCCCGCTCGCCACCGGAAGGTGTCCTACACAGAAATCAAGTATTACGGCATATTTAAGGCACTTTTACACAACCCCGTTTTTCTACGTTACGTATGCTACGCTCTAAATCTTGCTCGAGTAAATCCGAGCTACTCCCTCGGGTCACATCACGTGATCAAACATATGCGGAGCACAGGGGTAGCGGTGACGTCAGAACGCCGAGCTCTGATTGGTTCCCTACCGAAGGATAGTGGGTAGGCCTCAAGACAGCTAGCGCTGAGGCCTACCCACTATCCTTCCATCAGAGCGAATCACCGATCGGCGTACTGATGTGACTACAACCCTCGCGCAAGTAGCAGACGAACTTGCGCTCTGTATAGGGCGGCGCTCTGATCGTAACAGACGCTAAACGGGTAAGCTCCGGGCTTCCAAAGCCCGTGCCAAGCTGCGCACTTTTTTCTTACTTTTTATTTTCTTTTTCTCACTTCTTCGGTGCACTTTCCGTTTTAGGCTGTTCGCGAGAAAGCCGCAATACTGCCGCGCGCGCAGCTTGCCAGCAGGCAGCGCGCTCGTGGCCTAACGGTTATAGCGCCTGCCTCCCACGCGAAAAGCCAGGGTTCGATTCCTGGCCGCGGGGACGCCTTTTGTTGACATCCGATGTAATTTCTCGTAAATTCCAGAATTGTGTTGCTTGTTCGAGGTTACAAAGTTCTACGCGCCGAACCTTCTACGCCGAACGATCGAGAAACCCACGAGGGTACATAAGGGATTCCGCAAGGCGAGCGGAGGCAGTCTCGCCCCAGCGCTCGATCCTGCGGTTTCGCCGACATCGACGCCCGCGACGCTCTCCTGTTATCTCTCTCTTTCCTTTTATTTTTGGGCACAAGTTCGCCGCATTAAACGTTTCAGTTTTCTCAGTTATTCCTTTGTTTTGTCACCTCGTCCTTCGTGACAATACGACGCTTCTTTCACATCTATCTCCATTCCCGTAAGTCTCCGTCACGGAGTTGTTGCTGTTGCGGCAGACACGGCGGCGCTGTAGTCGCATCTACCTCAGCAGTGCATCCCATCGTGTGTTACCTATGCCTTAGACACTATAGAGCGGGAAGGGAAGGAAGACTTCTACATATAGGATTACGATAGGGAAGGAAGACACTCTTCATATTGTATTATCTTCGAGTAAATTTTCTTTCAAACTCGACCAGAAATCGGCAAAAAACAGTCAATTTTAAAACATTTGAGGACATTTTTCTATTGAATCGGTCCTATTTGTAATTCAAGATCATGTGAAGTTCAAACGTGTGACGAAATGCAAACTGCACATCAATGTTTTCGTTCAAATCAGGCTTCAATTAAATCTACTCCAGATTAATGTAATACTTAGCAACTCCTGGAGATGACCTACAATCACGTAGTGACTGTGCTGTCAGCAATACATGATCGTCAAAAACCATTTCACTCAAAATACAATCGCTATTAATCCTGACTCCAAGCTTTATGTAAAAAGCCAAGCCGCAAGACAACTTGCCAGCTGGTGTCAGCGATGACGGTGCCAGTTTCATGGTGTGCGCTATGACGATCCGGCCGGCGATGGAGTTCTGTCATTTAGCCTATAGAGCGTTCCGCAATTCAGGTAAAGCAGAAGTGCCGCTTTGCACGCCTATGGCTAGAACAGAAAGGTATTAGAAACCAAATAATACGAAACGCACCCTTCGCCGAGCAATAGAGAGTGTGCGGGCTAAAGCATAGAACGCATCAACGGTGAAAGTGGTCGCTACGCTCCGCTCACCGCTCGCCGATAGGCGCGCCACAGGCGCACCGCGCGGCTCTATCCGTATCGACCAGATCCGAGCGACGCCGCACCACGCGGAAGTGACGTAGGGACGCCAGCGCCGGTTGCTATGATACTGCCTTGAGATTAGTAGTATAGTAACACCATGGTGCCTGGAACGCGGCTCCGACTGATGCGTTTAGCGTCATATTCCGTCGATGCATCGAAAGTGGACGCGAAGTGGCAACAAGTTGATTCACAAGAGCCGGAGTGCAATGCAGTCGGATGTCGCGATCTTGAATGTTTAACGTAGAAGTTCCGGGAAAAAAATAAAAAACGAACGAGGGGAAGGCGAGTGTTCCTGTCGTCGCGGCGTCCCAGCTTCTGGTAGCCGAAGCTTCCGTAGGCTGGCTAGCTATAGAGCAACCTGCAGCCGAACACACGTCTGCCACATACCCTACCGCTGCTGTGATACTGCCAGCATCGCAGCCGGCGAAAACGTTACGCTTCTATGACATCATCAGCCGAAAACCGAGAGACCTCAGTTTACGACGCGGTAAACGCACCAGACAAAGGCTGGTGCGTTTGCCGAGTTATAATGCAGTAAACGCACCAGTTAAAGACTGGTGCATTTACTACATTACAAGACGACACCAGGAACCGTAGTGAAACTGAGGAATAAAGCGTGGGCCCGCTTTTGGCCGCTGGGAGAAGCGTGTGATCAACACACCTCCTTTCTCCTAGACAACCACACCAGCGTTGCATTAAGTCTTCAGCTGTGGTGTAATACACCTTATACTTCAAATTTGTTGAAGAGCAGTTCAAGTATCCGCTTCAAAAGGAATGAAACTGCTTCTGTCAAAGCTTTATTCGAATCTAGAGCTGAAATCTCAGTGAGATTCGAAGACGTCACACTTTGCGATCTCCCAACCGTCAAACACAAAGTTTCGGAATCCTTGAAAGTTTCGAACTTTGCTATTTCATAGCTCGGTGGTGCGCAAAAATGGCGAACTGTGCAAATGTTAACCTCGGTGGGGCTCACAAATTATGAAACCTTTCATTTTTGAACCTCGGGAGGACTCGACATCGATAATTGTACGAGACGTATGCCCCATATAATATTGGGTCTGTTTATGTGTCCTAACTAAATACGTTTTGATTCAAATGACTTCTTTTATGACAATCGACCGTCTGAGCATTTGTTTACATTAAATATGAGCTAAAACTATATTACTGCACGCATTGAAAACACCACATCCGCAAAAGTTGATCTATTCCAGAAACGGTGGAGATATTCAGACGATGAGGTCTCCGCTAACGCAGTGAAACGTCTTTAATTATGGCACATTCCGTTTGATAAATTGAAGGTTTAAAAATAGAGAGAGTGAATCTACATCTTTGGCATTTTATGCTCTGGGTAGGACCGCACAGCACATGGCAATCACATGCCGGTTAGGTACGCAAAATCGAATTAAGAAAAGAACGTTACGCACTACCATTTCACAGTCATAAAATAAATACGAAGTGGGCATATGAAATACAAGACTGCACCTGAGGTGACAACTTGCATACAACTATCCATCAAATGAAAATATTTTAAGATAAAATAAAATGCAAGAGTTTCATGGCCGCGTGCTTGCCGCAACGCGTGTTATCTGATCACGGTGTCTTTTTCGGAGGAGATCTTACGCAATGTGGTTTGCAAAGGCCTGTAGAAATCGATTTTTTTTTTGTATAACAGATGTTTTACATGCAGTAACAAGAATCATGTATTAATGACCAGTTTTCGATCGATGCTTTTCCCGGATATACTTGAACGGACACAAAGGGAGGCCCATTTTATTACCTGGTACGGAATCCGTTATTTTTCTAAATGTGGAATTGGAATTTGGTGTTTCCTGTGAAATGTTTCTGCTGGGAGGGTTGTACGGCATATGGCAATCACTTGTGGAGGTGACACACGCCTAACCCAATGCAAAAAAAAAAACGATTCTTTAAAAAAAAACTTGCGAACGGCCACACAAAGTATGCTTCCATTGAAACCGATAGCTGCTGCGTTGTGGAAAGGCAACTTGAAGGAGAGCTGCCTTAATTAGTGTGCTGTACAATGTTTGCAATGGGTCCTGAGGACGGAACCTGGGCGGCGGCAGTGGGCAGGCGAGGGAGCGTGTCGCCACAGCGAGACCACGTGGATGTTACGCAACGGCAGCTGTTGGAGGGTTTGGAGATGGGAGGGGGAAGTGAGGAGAGCGAGATCGCCGCCAGAGGGTACGTGGATGTCGTAGGAACGAAGGGGAAGCGGAGAGCGCTCTTTTTGTGATCACGTGGGTTTTTGTGAAAGCGGCGGCGTACAGGGAGGAAGGTGGGTGGAGCGAGAGAGAGCCTTGCCGCAGTTAGGGGTTGGCGTGTACATCTGAGAAACGACGGAAAAAGGAATTTTCGACCGGGAAGGGGCGCTAACAGCTACCACTTTAAAACATGAAGCATAAAAGTACACACGTTAAAGGCACGTCTGAATCTGAGACGACTAATGTACTAAAGACTGCCCTCTATCTAAAAAAAATAGGATGAATTAGAGGCAAGACAATGATAAATACACATAATCAAGATGTCACATTTCATCTGCTCCCGGGGTGAGTTTTGAATGAGTTCTTACGCGATATGTTTTGGAAAGATGTATACGAAATGCAAATCGCATACCATTTTTTGTATGACTTCCGTTACCTGCAATATAAAAAAAGAACATTACGTAATTGAGTGAGCTAACGATAAAAAAATCAGATTCTGTTAGCGCGCTGCAGCTTGGAGAACGTGGCAAGGAAGCTCAAGCTGCGTAACCCGGGGATTTCAGAGTCGATCCCGGCTCCCCTCTATTTTAGTCTTGACGTGCGTCTTCCTGCGTGCGATCCTGTACCACTACTGCGTAGACCCTAGGCAAGCAGTCTTACCGCTTTGGCTAAACTTAATTACACAATGTGCTCATGCGCTGGTATTTCATCATAAACGTTCACACCCGGCGTTAAGAGTAGAGCTTTGCCGCGGGCTGAAGATATGTAAAGCATATAGGCCCAATGGGAGACACTTTAGGACACGATATACAAGAATAACCCGGGCAGCGATTGAACTTGGTATCGAGTGGTCAACAGCCAGATACCCGACTGAGCAACACAGAGCTAAATGTTCCCGCATTGCCAAGCTACGCCGGGCAGGTACTTGGGGTGCCGAATCCGCTGGTTTTGAAGTAAAAATATGTAGACTAGCTTGATTATGCTTACACAAACCGGGGGACAAAGAATATGTTGATGCACCACACACATGAAGATTGTGGTTGCGCTAGCTTCACACACATCAGCCCCACCTTCAGCAAACACAGACAGCATGCGCAAGCCTCACACATATGCAAATGGTAGCTCAACACATCATGTGTCCACCGGTCTGTACCAGCATGATAAGCTAGTCGAAATATTTCCTCTAGAACGTGAGTAAGTTTCGCCGTATCTCAAGGACAGACCGATCTCACTCTCTCAGCAAATTGCATGTTTCTTTTTTCAACACATAATCTCAGCTGAACAAAGACTATTCACAAAAACCGGTAAGATGAACTCACAAAGCGTATCATTAAAAAATTCAAGCTTAGACTATTATTGCAAAGTAGAAGCAAACATAGAGCTTAAGAATAAAAAAAGATAACAAGAGTACAATGGCCAGTTTTAAGTTGCGCACAGACCTAAAGCAATATTGCCACGCGCGTCTCCGACCAAGCGCGCCCGTGGTCGAATGGTTATCGTCATTGGTTCCTACGCAAAGGGCTTGAGGTTCGATGCCTGGGAGCGGGCGCACTTTTCTGTTATATTGTAAATGTTGCGTCTGTTGAATTCGAGAACATTGTTTTTTACTCCAGGTCCGAATGTTCTACGCGCAGAACTTTCTACGCCGTTTGTTCTGGAAGCCCGCGCGTGTACATAAGGGGGCTCCGCGTGGCGGGCCGCAGCCAGCCTCGGTCTTGCGCTCGATCGTGCTACATCGCCGAATTCGACGCTTACGACGCTACTTCTTTGTACTTCTGTTTTTGGCACAAGTTTGCCCCTATCAAACGTTTAGTTTCCTACTGCGCCAACCGTGTTTCTGCCTGTCACTTGTGGCGATATGCAAACCGTAGACCTAAAAGGAATATCTTCGCCGAATTGATGACGGCGTATAGATTTTCTAGGGAGTTGAAGGGCATTCAATGCAGCTCTTCAAAGATAGAATAAAAGCCGTCTCGTTCTAAGGTACCGGTTCATCGTCTTCAGTCGAAGCGGTTTCCCAGCAATACAACGCTACCACGTCGAGATGAGATGAACGAACGAAGGGAACCGCCGATGAATTTATTCCGTGTAAAATTGCGCCTAAGTTATATTAGTGAAAAAAAGAAAGAAAAAAAGACACGAACTCTACACTCGAGATGTCTTGCACTATTTGACGCCCCTTCGGAACGACAACTTACCAAACAAGAAAAAAGAAGCTTCATGTTAGTATTCAGTTTATTCGCGTTAATGACACTCTTATAGACTTATCGCGTCGGAGGACACCAACGCGAAATCAAAAAGGTACTTAAGATTTTATTTAAACAAAAAAATGCTAGCCAGGATCGGAGCAAGTTTTAGTTCGAAAGATCGCCAAATATCTTATCGCCCGCATGGAATAATTTTTCAAGTGGTTCGTTACGAATGCGAATCACGAACTTTTCGCGGCGCTAAAGGATCTCGTGGGATACACGACACGGCGGGAATTTTACTGCCTTTATACTAACGCCTCCTGAAACATTTTATTTCACCCACGTTAGGAGGCTATATAATCGCTAAAGAAGGTATATTAAAATATGGAATCAGCTCGTTCTAGACAAGTCTCTTCTTAGGTTATCTTTAGAGCTGCCATTCCGTGAAGCGGGATAGGTGTGAAGGTCTTGGTAAAATTGATAAAGGCCTTTTTTCATTTTATATAATATTATAAACTTAATATTAAAATTAGGTATAATGTGCAAATCAATTCTGAGGCTATTTTACAACTGGAATGCACCCAGACGGAGAGTGGTGAAAATAGAAAAATCCAGAACAAGGAATCCTCTAACTGAATAAAGTCGCAAAATTCTGAATCATCATGACCTTCGGCCAAGACGCAAGGATTATACGATTTTTTTTAAATGTTACTTACATTTTAAAATAAAAATTGAAAAGCTTGCAGAAAACCGAAATTCACAAATGGCTCATCTTTCTAGACTGTTCTTGCCGATTCTGTAGTGTTTCTAACATGCATCGGAGAAAAAACATGAAAGTGTGGGGAAATCTGGAAATATTTCTCACACCACTCCTGTCGCCCATGACATGGGACGTCGTGGAAACAAGACGAATGAAGGCCTAGAATAGAGCTTCATTGTCCCACAAAGGGTAGTATACAACTTTGTGAAGCTTGGGTACTACGACGATGTTTTGTTCCAAATTGGGTGTAGATGCTTTTCAGATGGTTGTCAGACTGATCATTATATATGTGCTGAATTTTGTGGATCTGTTTATCTCCGGATTTCTGAGTGCAGAAGTCACCCATTCCCAGTGTAAGATATTGGTCGAGGCTCAGGAGTTGTGTATACTTTTTCCTGTATTGCTTTTGTCTGTTGTAATGCTAATATTCGAGCGCCACTCTTAAACATTTCTTGAGCTGTGTAGCACAGGACATTGTTACAAGGGAAAACCTTTCTGACACTTGTTTCTATTGGCATTATTCACTGGCGGACATAGGTGTGTTTTGTTGTAGAACGCGTGCTTTATGTCGGCGAGCGCGAACAAAAGTGTCGTGGAGGTCGGCTTTCCGCGATTGAGTAGACATTCACTATGACGTCTTAAAAGTAATTAATTCTGCTCTCATCCAGGTAAATAAGAGCAATTTCTGTCTATCAACTATGACGGTGCTGGTTTAAGAATGCGATGAGCTTTGAGCATCGACCGTGCTTTTTGCACGCACCATCGAACTTGGCGTTCGCAACGGATAATAACTAGCCTGTATCACAACTCCTGACATCACTGCAAGGCCATTCTACTCGTTGTGTTACGAAGAAGAACGCTTAGAGGGAGCCACCGAAACATATCAGCGCTACTAGCAGGTGATCGCGAAATACATTTTGGATCATAAATATGTTTGCGGCAAACGATAAGTTGCCGTACCCACAATTTGTGCTGATGACCTCATATAAATACTTCTCATTAGAGAAACAAGGAAGATCGTCAACGATTGTCGATGTGGCGAAACTCTGGCGAAATTAGTTTAATTTACGTTGAGTTACATTAGGGCATCGTTATTATATTTTTCATTTATTCTTCATACAGTGCGCCCCAACCTCAACAGGTGCTATTATTGAGGTAATATTTCAACTTCGGTCATTGTAAGAGGATCCGGAAAAGACAGGAATCACAAACAAGTGTATTTTTGTTTTGTGGTAGGCCCCATGTCAAAAAATTTTAATATTTTTATTTCAATTCTTTTTTTATCGGACGATACTACAGCCGGGGAAGATAATATCAAAGCCAAACTGGTCAAATGTTTTGCATATTTATTATGAACCCCATTACGACAAATGTGCAATAATACTTTATCGACAGCAACGTTTCCAGACAGCATGAAGATTGCTAGGGTAGTTGTTCTATACAAAGGAGGCAGTCATGATAGCATTACACAATTAGAGGCTCACATATGTCCTTCTGTGCTTTCTGAAGTACTTGGACATGTGGTAAAAGTTCGGCTAAGTAAATTTGTTATGAAAATGTTTATAATTCATTACGGACAATACAGATTTAAGAAAAACAAACCTACGAAAATGGCGCTGGTAAATATTGAAAAAAGATTAAACAATCTAAGATTGTTTACTCTAAAACTGTAGATGACGACTGGGTTTTAAAAAGACGTTCGACATTTATAGAACACGAAAGCATTTTAGAAATTCCCATTCTATGGAAATAGGGGCGCTGTGCTAGAATTGATCCGCTGTTCTTTATAGAATCAGATTCAATATACACTCCTAAAATGCTACCGGTCTAAGCCTGAAATAATTACTGTATGGGGTTTCGCAATATTACATATTTTCGACTATTAGTTTTTTTTTTTCAAACATCTATATTTATGAAGTAAATATTTTTCAAAATCCTGATATTACCTTTTAGGGGGATGATACAAGCCTATTCTTTTTCTGCTAATTATTTGCATGATCGTGACTACGGATAACTTGTGGTTGGTGAGCTATTGTTCTTGTTCGATGCAAATCGACCAGAGTCAAACGTTGGCAAAAGTAAATATGTGATATTTAAGCCGTAAAACAAATTCAATGATTTTGATTTTTTTTTCAAATTACAAAATTGCATAATAGAGCACGTCCCCGTCTACAAAGTTTTAGGTGTTCTTTCTGAAAAAAAAATATCATGAACCATCCCCACAAAAGAATATATTCATTTCGAACATCTCTCGGTCATTGGCATTTTACATATAGTTAAGTCATTGATCTCAAGCTGGCTAATGCTCTAATGATTGAATTATATTATCCTATAGTGCATTGGCTTCAAACAAAGTTCCTAGGAACCCCGAGGAATCCCCGGTATCCTCATGGGTTCCTGGAGCTCACAACTTTCCCCGACCGTCCCACCCCTAAGCAGAGTTTTTTTTGTTTTTTTCTCGGTTAAATGATTATTTAAGCAAGGCTGAACCACCCACTTATGCATAATTATAATCCGAAAGCTCAGTATAGTAGGTGCATTATTGTTTACAAGGTGTGTGAGCTTCTTCACTGTCTTATTCAATCAATGCTCAAACCAGGAGGGGTTCTTGGCTGTCATTAAAAACAAATATTAGAAAATTAAAAAAAACCTGCTTTAGTGCATTTCTATCTTAATTATTGTTTCTTAGTTTTGGGTTTTACTACTGTAGCCGATTTAGAAAAGCAATTTATCGTGCAAAACGAAGGCAGTACGCATATAAAAAATCTTGAGTGAATCATTCATACTGCTCAGTATTTGTTTAAAGCACGATTCACTTAACATGAACAAAGATTTCATCTAAAACGTTAATTTTTTTACAACATGACAGAATTAGGGACAAAACGAACTTTTTTTATATATTGTTAGGAACAGCGGAGCCATGGGCTGGTGCTCCGTCTTTTGCTGCGGATGACGGCCACAACGAAGCGAAAGTGCTGGATGATGACTGCGATATTCGATGAAGGAGACGAGGATGGCTGCGTACTTTCGCGACACTGTTAGAATGATGCTGTCGGCAGCAGAAAAGATAAGACAGGACACGATGATTTAACAGACAAAGGATCTAGGAAGGCCGGGCGAGCACGTAGGGTCCGGCGCGAGATGGTCATGCTTGCCACTGCCCCGTCGTCTTCACCTTTTAACAATATATTTACCTTCAGAGTAATGTTGAATATAATTTGACACATGAATCATACAAAATACGACGGTTAAGAGCAACCTACCGAAATTAGAAGTCAGCATATGTAATGCCTGATTTCATAGGAATTACATAGATATTGTGGAAATAATACCTAAATAGTGTTTTTCATTATCACTTTAAAAATCATGTTAAAATATAACTCATGGCATGTCCGACATAATAGAGTTTGCCAATCTCATTAGCACAGAGCGTTGTGTTAAAAAGTTTGAATAAATTATAGTTGCTTTCTTTAATGTATCCACTAAATAAATATAGATGTGTAGTTTATATCCTCAACGTTTAAACGATGGTAATATTGCGCTTTTATTTTCTTCCAATTTTTCTTTTATTATTTACTACTTGTGTTTTGTTTTTCCACTGAGCTGAGATAATGTGTAAGGGTGACCATGTCCCGTCAAGCAGAATGTGTCTGCCGTTTCCCCTAATCTCGAATATCAATCGTGTTAAAAAACAAAAACAATTTTGAACAAGATAATGCGTCTTTTTTAATCACCGATATATTAACCAACTTGCCCAATTGTCCGCTTTGGAGCATTTCAACTACCTGACTCCGGGATCCATAAAGGCTACTAGAAATACTTTTTTTTTGTGAATATTACAAAACACTAGAAACAATAGACATGAAATATATTATTTTATTCGAAATGATATCTTCCACTCTTTGAAATGTGATAGATATTTGACAGTATTTTTCAGATTCCAGTCATCATACAAAAAGAAAAATATGAAACCACTAGCAGTGTTCTAGCTATGTTTTCTATTGAACATAACTTTATTTAATAACGAAATAAGCGGCCGAGGAGGCGCCTACTTTCATAGCAGCCGTTCGTTTATCCTCCGTCGGTTTTGTCGCTCACGGGCTTGGGCGCGGCGGTAACACGATGGAGCGGAGGCGCCATGTCCTAGCGGGTCGTGTAGCAATACCACCTAGAACACAAGGCCTGCGCATGACGTTTCGTTAGTAGCAGGACGCGCGCGCTTGTATGAAGGCACTGTAGTTAGTAGATCCCCGACCCGCCCCAAGCGGCAAACACCCCGAAGCTTGACGAGAGTAGGGGCCCCGCGGAGCGCGGGCGAAAAGTGATCGCAGCGTCCCTGGCGAGCTCGGAGCCTCCGCTAGCAGACGAATTCTCCGCAACGCATTGGTTTCGCCTATTTCCATGCGAAGTGACCAGTGAAAAAAATGGTCGCGGGTATTCGCGTCTTTGAATGTTAAAAAAATAGGTGCCACCTCATAAGTGAAGGTCATTTTCTTCACGTGGGAAGGGTGTTAGAGCTTTCAGGTTGCAATTTCGGGGCTCTCCTGAAGAAAACACTCTGTCACAACTTATGTAAGCGAGACAAAACACCAATGTACCTTCGCATTGTCTTTTGAAAAAAGTGCAATGTACAAAAATTTTAGAACGTAGCTACGTTTCAACTTTACTGTTCTTATCAATCATTTTGTTTCGTTGTTGCAGTTTTTATTTCTCGTGAATGTCTTGCTTATAACCGTTTTGTCGAATATGCGAATAGGATGAAGAAGCAAAAGGCAACTTCGAACCACGTACGTTATTGCGATGTCAGTATGCTCTGGAAGAAGTCGTTGTGCACATGCAAATCTGACGCTATTACTGAAATTTATAAAAGCGGAGTTACAAGAAAAGCAGACTTCTTGCGCGTCCAAAATAAAAGAAAACGAGGAGAGCGTCGTAGTGCAAATAAAGGTGATTTCGGTCACGCTATATGCGGTGCACAAAGCGCCAGGACGACTAACGTCTTCGTCGTCTTCAATCTATGAGCCGGCACCCGTTGGAGCGTCAGCAACTCCTTCCAATTTTCCAAGTCTACTTTCTTTTTATCTTTGAGGAGCCGCTACGCCGTCGCGTTCTTTCTTCCTCCTGCTTTTATGTTTCGTTTTTGTTTCGTTTTTTCCTTTTTGTTTACTTGAGGCTCAACCCATCGCGTGTTTTGTTTTGCCTTGTTTGGCTTAGCTTTTGCTCTCTTTCCTTCACTTCGGGGCTTACTACCGCCAGTCCGTCTGCTACGCTGCGCCCGGACATCTTGAGGGCTGTCTGCAACTTTGTTGTTGTTATTTTCTTCCGCTGTCGTCTGCGATGACCTCCTATTTTCGCCTTGGATTGAGTTTCTAATCCGAAATCTTCATATGTGCTTTTTGTTATTTATTAAATATATTAAAAGGGGCAAGCTCGTTACACGTTTATATTCGAACTTATTTGTCTACGCCGGAACGTCTGCTATGGGTCATCGTTGGTTGATCAACCGGCCGCCTTCGGGACATACACCAGCGCATACTTGGAGATGGCAGGCATGTCATGTGCTGCCTACCACAACAAACACAAGTTTTTGCGATAGTGTTCAGAAAATCATTCTTCCGTTTCCCGAAGACCGAACAAACGTGAGTAATTAAGTTGCTGCAGCATTTACAATTAAACTAATAGCATCCTCGATCATCCGCAACGGTGCGCACACGGGGCAACGAGGTGCACGCCTTCATCTTCGATCAAGTGCACCGGTCAGCGCACCGGACGTCCTCGATCAACGAAGCGCACTTTCCCGGTGCGGCTTTTCGTTGCCCCAACGCGCACCAAGACAATCGACGGTGCGCCGGGGTCGCAGTCCCATCAGAGCATTACGGCCAGGAGCAAGAATCGAGAAGATGGCAGGAGTAGCAGACGCGCAGACTATCGAGATGGCGATCTTGCAAAAACGAACACGCCAATCGCAGCTGTCACTAGAATGAATTCCTCAGCTCTTCTGACGCGCGAGCATTCGACGAGCTTCCTTACCATCGCTACGATTCATCCGGCGATTGCTTCTGTGGCAAGACGCCTGAAAGGTACTGAACTTCGTGTGATAAGCGTCGCGAGGTGTCTTCGTATGCGAGGTACGGCTATCATCTGGTGTTTCTCTTCTTTGAACCAATCAATGGTGCGTCCTAACATATACGATGTGGATATTGTTCACCTTCGACTTCAGTGATCCCTATCGAGAAATTCATTCGTCCACGATGTTCATTGGTATGGTGACCGTCGGAATCCTGTGAGTAAAAGAATAGAAGACATTGACAGCAGACGGGCACTCATTGCGCTGACCTACGCAAGTTCAAGATAACTGACTATCAATATCACGCGTTAGAGTTGACGCAAGGTTGAGCTGCGCTGCGGATGCACATGGCGCGTGCGCACTTACTCACTACGATGTTGCAATGGCTTCGCGCTGCACTACCGAGGATGCGCTGTGCACTGTGGTGTTCCGAAGACCGATACAAACGTGAGTAGTTGATTGCTGAAGCATTTTATTAAACAAGACTGAACAACTGCAAAAAAAAAGAAGTGAAGCTTTTTTTTTTACGCTGCTGCTTTCCATTTTATTTTTATTTTTTTCCATAAGCGCCGCATTGATTGTCGTCGTTGAAGGAGTTTTTTGCTAGGTGATTTGTATCTTTCTATCGTCTGCTAACTTTTTGTTTTATTCGCCGTTGTTCGCTGTTTGTTCCCCATTTCTCTTTATTTTCGCCTGAGGGGGGACTCCATCTTTCCTGCAAAGTTCGGAAAATGTTTGCACGGTCATTTTCTTGTTACTTCTTTTGTTTTGGTTGTGCTACAGCGGCTGGTTCGCTTGCTTTGGTAATCTAACATGTTGTTTGCGCACGTTTTAATGATCACCTAGTATTTAGGTAAGAAACTGGGACAACGCAGTCTGCAACGGATCAACAGTAACCTCTTACGACGTAGTTCGAGCAGCTAAACGCCTTTCTGCCGCTTCCCAGATGCGCTCCAAACTCGTGTGATCTCCTAAGTGGCGTTTGAGACCGCTAAATAGACTGCTCTATCTTTGTTTATGCGTGCGTTGTTATTTGATTGTCGTTGCAGTTGCGATCAGTGGATTCCGCTTCGCAAGCGGACTGACCGTAATGAATTGTTTCAGCTGTTGGGGTGACGAAACGGGGCTCGCAAAGCGTCTGCTTACGTAGACTCCGAGTCCTTTATCGGCGTTCGCCGCCGCTCCCGTGGGTTTTCGGAGGAATTACGCCGCATTTACTGGCGGCCACAGCTGCGTGCGCGACTGCTTAGCGCGAGCTAATAACGAGCTACCACAGTTCATTTGCAACGTGCATGCGACACCATCAAGATTGCCGGACTTAGCAATGTGAGCTCGTTCTGAGCACGACCACTGAAGCAGTTGATGGAGCAGACGATGTAGCAGACGACGGTGCTCATCCGGGCTACCTAGGGGGCGCTGAGGGGATCTACTAGTGATGACGTTTAGAGGAGGAAACGCGCAGGCCTTGTGTTCTAGGTGGTATTGCGTGTACGTCGACACACTAAAGTTTTATTGCTATATGTCCATCTCTATACATCTACTTTTGATCAGATGTTAGACTATCGAATGCCTAACAAACAAAACAACATTGATTAGCTGAAGTCACTTTCATGTTTATTTCCAACATGAGGAAGGTAACATACAGAAGGGAGGACCTTCGTAATTTTCTATACTGCCACCAACGACGCTTGTTTTGTACTTAGTCAATTTATTCTTCTTGATTTATATTAATGAATATCAAGAACGCTCCTGCAGTAAGTACCAGACAGTCGCCTTGAAACATGACTATTCTAATGGACGCCTTCACGACTAGCTAGTAATGCTGCGCATATAAATGCCACGCGCTTTGCTTACTGAGAACGTTCAGCCAGCTATTCATAAGACGAAGCGTCAGTCCTTATCTAGGAAGCGTGAACATTCTGAGCTCTCGTGATGTATTAGAATCCGTCAATAGTACTCGCGCTGAGGTCATCCATGATCTACGCGTTTTTATGGAACCTGCAATTAATTTCAATCATCACGTGACTACAATTACGAATACTTCGCTTTAGAAGTGCTGCGGAGCCATTATACGAGTGAGCATGCAGGTTTTCTAAACCACCTAATGTATTTTACGTTTGTTTTCTTCACTGGTGCGTAGTCGTGTTGAATATGCCTCAGTTGTCTGGAACTGTATTGGAGTGACAAACTCAGGTGTAATTGAGAGTGTTCAACGTAGATTCGTTCGTGTTTTGCTTGATCGTTATTTTCAACCGAATTATTTCTATAGTTATGAGAGGATTTGTGAACTCGTGAAGTTATGAGACTCGTAGACTCGTTGGACAACAGGAGAACAATTCGTGAACTGATATATTTGTTTAAGATTGTAAATGGTATAATTGATTCCCCAGAACTATTCAGTCACATCTACTTGCACGTTCCTCGTAAGTCTTGTAGACTTGTATACTTTGTTTTACCCTACCGACTTTTACTATGCTGCACCCATGACAAGCCTACAACTGACTTATAACCATTTTAGAACAGATTTGTGGGAATGCTAGTCTTGATATTTTTGATGAAGAGCCTAAATTTCGAAAGTGTGTTGGGGCTATTGTTTTTCCCTAACGTTTCGCTTTTATCCTGTTTAACATTTTACTACTAATTGACTAATTGATAAGTGCACCACTAAGGAGGCGTTAAGCTGTTGGTGGGTGACTGAAAATAAGGATAAATAAACAAGAGGTTGAATAATATTTCCCGCGTTGCAGAAATCATAATGCATGTGCGATGTTCTACGTTCGAGTAATAGATTCGCAGATATCTCTTTAAGAACATCAGCGAATCTATTAGCGCCGCATAACAAGAACCACCATAAATGTTCTAGCTGAATAAATAGGTCGCTTTTAAAACGGTTTAATAATAAAAATGATTAAATGAATAGAACTGAATTATGTAGACACGACACCCACATTGTCAGATTTAAGGGGATTCAACCGCTCGTCACTCAATAGGCAAATTTCGGGCACATTGATACTTTAGACCCATGTTACGGATAAAAAAACAGGACGCGGGATGGCCAAAAAACATGCTTTTCGTGCAAGGCTCGTCAAATTATGAGGCGCTGGAGAAATGCAGCCTTCTGCGTTAAGTCCTTATTTCGAACTCTTTTTGTTCGCCTTCCGCCCATTGAAAAGCATGCGGGAAGGGCCTTAGAACGCACCTGGTATCGCTGCGCCGCAGCGTTCTTCCGCAACATGAAGTTCGTCTGCGTTCCTCGCCGTCACCATGGCAACGAACGCCGAATGAATGGAAGCACGCACGCTACCGCCGCGTGAAGCCAGCAACAGCTGACGCCATTTTACGAACGCCGTCTGCTAGCCAAAGCCGAACGCGGTATGTCAGATCAACCGCCTCCGCCGCCGCGCCGCAAGCAAAGACGACGAAGCTGAGACACGCCGACGGCGAATAGGCGAGCAACAGCACCGCGAGACGACTACAACGGCGGCATTTATTGGGATCAAAGGCTGCTTTCGCCGATGCGCCGCTAGCAAAGACGACGACGCTGAGGCACGCCGACGGCGAATAGGCGAGCAACAGCACCGCGAGACGACTACAACGGCGGCATTTATTGGGATCAAAGGCGCGAAATAAGCAAGAACAATTTTTATTTGAATCATAACACGCGATATCCAAGTTGGGGACCACATACCTTTGCTGGATCTTTCCTGTGAACTTTTTACAGAGACACGGGGTGCCGCGTACAGAACACAGCTCCGTTTGCAAAATATGGGGGCCCTGAAAAGGGCCGTTTAGACCGCTACCAGAACCTATAACTGACGTAACGAGCACTTGACGAGCGGTTGGCGCATAAGTCGTCTTTATGCACGCAGGCGGGCGACGGGCTCAGCGCAGCGGATCACTCGAAGTCACCGGGGCCGTCAGAATCCTCATCCTCCGCACTATAGGGAAGGTCCCTGTCTGCGTCGGGGCTGTAGATTTTGGCGGCCGCGGCGACGAACGACTGGAATCTATCAGTGTTTCCGCGCGCCTTCTCTCCTCCAAAACATGAACTTTGCAAGGTGACCAGTGAAATGGTGGCTCTCGCGCCGTCCAGATGGAAGACAGTTTTTGACGTGGGCCCAGGTGCCCTCCACCGTATTGGTGTGCGCACCAGTGTTCGGGTCGACAAAGTGCAGCTTGTGGTTAACGGTGAGGTGCGTGAAGCGAGCGTCATCTGCAAGCTTGCGATAGCCAGCCCAACAATCAGTGATTATTCTTGTTCCAGGGCGGACCCACTTGGCTATTAGCCCTAGCAGGGTTTTTAGCGTCACGGGTCTCCACGGGAACAAGAAAGCAGCACCCGCTGCCACGCTCCACACCGCCGAAAACCCACTGGCCAGGCCTTAAATACCCGCGATGGTACTTTCGCCGCCCGAACATACTCTCGTCTAGTTCTACAGTCACGCCTTCGCCACCAATCATGCCTGAATGCTTAAAAACGGCTTTTACCACAACCTCCCGACAAAAGCTCGCCCAATCAGTTATTGTCTTACTTGCGATATCAGTCTCCCACTGAATGACGGCGCACGGTAGGTTCTGGCACCGGAGGATGATTTTCATGAGTTGGAGAAGCGTCAGGTGCGATCCTTCGAAAAAGGAACTGCTCCGTACCGAGACGTGGCCCCGGCACTGAACTTTGACCGGCTTCCTCTTGTACACCGCACGAGTCATCCACACACCGCACCCGCACGTGTAGCGATCCGCAGATCTATCGCGGACTTGCAGCTTGTCATCGCAGCTTCGCATTCTGGACACGCACGAAAACCCAGGAGCCAGGAGCAGGCCCATGCGCTGAAGCAAATTAATTGCTTCAAGATGATCTTTCATGGCGTCATGAAGACGGCACAAGTTGAACGCCATGGCACTGCGATGCTCGCCTCTGGAAGAATAAAGCGCCGAGTGAAAACTGCGCGCTTCTTTGCATTTATTATTTTTATTTCATCCGCCATTTTATACCTCGTGACACAATTCTAACGAACTCATTGGTTGATCGGTCGGACCACACCATCGCGTGACAAAACAAACGCCAATCGTGTGACCAGAACGGTTGCCACGGTCGGCATCGTTAGAAGAGAACAGTCGAACCCAACAACAAAATAAAGTAACAAAGTGAATAAAGAAAACAAAAAATAGAAGGGAGCCGTTGGAGTTTCGGCAACACGGACGCCGTCTTCTTTGATGAGAGGAGGAGCGGCCGTGCTACTCTGGCCGCACTGGCTGCTCAAAATCTCCCTTTTGTTTTTCTTTTTCTTTTTTTTAACTTTACAGGGTGCCACGATCTTTATTTGAAGCTGATTTGTTAAATTAATAACAAACAACGCGTCGGAACGGAGGAGGTAGGGAGTCTTGGCGTCAGAATTCGACGTGGTAGAAAAGAAAAGAAAATAACGAATGCACAATACGTACCGTATGCCAAGACCGTTATACTCCGCACTCGGTGAGGACTCATGACGCCACCGACGACCGTTAGGCTATTTATTTTGTTTCCTTAGATTTTTTATCGTGACGACTACTCCACTGTGCGTCGACGTCTCCAGCGGAGATCCGGCAGTTTTTAATAATAATTATTACTGTCGTTTGAAGGGCATTCTTTTTATGCTGCTTCGTTCCTGACGCCATAAAAATATGGGGCGAGAATACTTAGCACCACGTATAAGAAAATAAAAAAAGTTTAGTTCATGATCGGATTGGTTTGTGGATACATTAAGTCCAATAAAATTAGTCCAATAATTCATTAGTACGATTATTTAGCTCCATTATTAGCATCTTTTGTGTGCATGCGTGAAATACAGCACCCAACGAGAAGACACGAGAAGAACGCTGCAACTGCTTGACCATAAACCACTTTTGAGAAAATGCGCCGCAAGACAGGGACGGAGTAAGGGAGACAACAAGTAGACTATTTAATGTCACCAAAACTTCCTGGGCGGAGAACACTTGGTGGTATCAGTGTATCGTTTTGAAAGCGCTAAAAAACACGTCGGGGACACTGGACTTATGGACCAACTTTGAGTGCGTGCGCGTGTGATGTGTGTATATGCCATTCTTTCTTTTTAGATTGTTGGCGCGAAACATCCACACGGACTAGGGCCTGAGTAATGCAGAGTTGTTACTCAGGCCCTAGTCAGTGTGGAGTTTTCGCGCCTATAATCTAAACAGAAAGAATATTTTTATGGCGTCAGGAACGAAGCAGCATAAAAAGAATGCCCTTCAAACGACAGTAATAATTATTATTAAAAACTGCCGGATCTCCGCTGGAGACGTCGACGCACAGTGGAGTAGTCGTCACGATAAAAAATCTAAGGAAACAAAATAAATAGCCTAACGGTCGTCGGTGGCGTCATGAGTCCTCACCGAGTGCGGAGTATAACGGTCTTGGCATACGGTACGTATTGTGCATTCGTTATTTTCTTTTCTTTTCTACCACGTCGAATTCTGACGCCAAGACTCCCTACCTCCTCCGTTCCGACGCGTTGTTTGTTATTAATTTAACAAATCAGCTTCAAATAAAGATCGTGGCACCCTGTAAAGTTAAAAAAAAGAAAAAGAAAAACAAAAGGGAGATTTTGAGCAGCCAGTGCGGCCAGAGTAGCACGGCCGCTCCTCCTCTCATCAAAGAAGACGGCGTCCGTGTTGCCGAAACTCCAACGGCTCCCTTCTATTTTTTGTTTTCTTTATTCACTTTGTTACTTTATTTTGTTGTTGGGTTCGACTGTTCTCTTCTAACGATGCCGACCGTGGCAACCGTTCTGGTCACACGATTGGCGTTTGTTTTGTCACGCGATGGTGTGGTCCGACCGATCAACCAATGAGTTCGTTAGAATTGTGTCACGAGGTATAAAATGGCGGATGAAATAAAAATAATAAATGCAAAGAAGCGCGCAGTTTTCACTCGGCGCTTTATTCTTCCAGAGGCGAGCATCGCAGTGCCATGGCGTTCAACTTGTGCCGTCTTCATGACGCCATGAAAGATCATCTTGAAGCAATTAATTTGCTTCAGCGCATGGGCCTGCTCCTGGCTCCTGGGTTTTCGTGTGTGTCCAGAATGCGAAGCTGCGATGACAAGCTGCAAGTCCGCGATAGATCTGCGGATCGCTACACGTGCGGGTGCGGTGTGTGGATGACTCGTGCGGTGTACAAGAGGAAGCCGGTCAAAGTTCAGTGCCGGGGCCACGTCTCGGTACGGAGCGGTTCCTTTTTCGAAGGATCGCACCTGACGCTTCTCCAACTCATGAAAATCATCCTCCGGTGCCAGAACCTACCGTGCGCCGTCATTCAGTGGGAGACTGATATCGCAAGTAAGACAATAACTGATTGGGCGAGCTTTTGTCGGGAGGTTGTGGTAAAAGCCGTTTTTAAGCATTCAGGCATGATTGGTGGCGAAGGCGTGACTGTAGAACTAGACGAGAGTATGTTCGGGCGGCGAAAGTACCATCGCGGGTATTTAAGGCCTGGCCAGTGGGTTTTCGGCGGTGTGGAGCGTGGCAGCGGGTGCTGCTTTCTTGTTCCCGTGGAGACCCGTGACGCTAAAAACCCTGCTAGGGCTAATAGCCAAGTGGGTCCGCCCTGGAACAAGAATAATCACTGATTGTTGGGCTGGCTATCGCAAGCTTGCAGATGACGCTCGCTTCACGCACCTCACCGTTAACCACAAGCTGCACTTTGTCGACCCGAACACTGGTGCGCACACCAATACGGTGGAGGGCACCTGGGCCCACGTCAAAAACTGTCTTCCATCTGGACGGCGCGAGAGCCACCATTTCACTGGTCACCTTGCAAAGTTCATGTTTTGGAGGAGAGAGAAGGCGCGCGGAAACACTGATAGATTCCAGTCGTTCGTCGCCGCGGCCGCCAAAATCTACAGCCCCGACGCAGACAGGGACCTTCCCTATAGTGCGGAGGATGAGGATTCTGACGGCCCCGGTGACTTCGAGTGATCCGCTGCGCTGAGCCCGTCGCCCGCCTGCGTGCATAAAGACGACTTATGCGCCAACCGCTCGTCAAGTGCTCGTTACGTCAGTTATAGGTTCTGGTAGCGGTCTAAACGGCCCTTTTCAGGGCCCCCATATTTTGCAAACGGAGCTGTGTTCTGTACGCGGCACCCCGTGTCTCTGTAAAAAGTTCACAGGAAAGATCCAGCAAAGGTATGTGGTCCCCAACTTGGATATCGCGTGTTATGATTCAAATAAAAATTGTTCTTGCTTATTTCGCGCCTTTGATCCCAATAAATGCCGCCGTTGTAGTCGTCTCGCGGTGCTGTTGCTCGCCTATTCGCCGTCGGCGTGCCTCAGCGTCGTCGTCTTTGCTAGCGGCGCATCGGCGAAAGCAGCCTTTGATCCCAATAAATGCCGCCGTTGTAGTCGTCTCGCGGTGCTGTTGCTCGCCTATTCGCCGTCGGCGTGTCTCAGCTTCGTCGTCTTTGCTTGCGGCGCGGCGGCGGAGGCGGTTGATCTGACATACCGCGTTCGGCTTTGGCTAGCAGACGGCGTTCGTAAAATGGCGTCAGCTGTTGCTGGCTTCACGCGGCGGTAGCGTGCGTGCTTCCATTCATTCGGCGTTCGTTGCCATGGTGACGGCGAGGAACGCAGACGAACTTCATGTTGCGGAAGAACGCTGCGGCGCAGCGATACCAGGTGCGTTCTAAGGCCCTTCCCGCATGCTTTTCAATGGGCGGAAGGCGAACAAAAAGAGTTCGAAATAAGGACTTAACGCAGAAGGCTGCATTTCTCCAGCGCCTCATAATTTGACGAGCCTTGCACGAAAAGCATGTTTTTAGACCGGAGTTTGGACATAGTTTTTTTTACCACAACATGGGTCTAAAGTATCAATACGTGCCAATTTTATTTACACAAATACGCAAATACAACACTATTTTGTGCCCTCGTCGTGATCTTAAAATTGAGATTAGAGGCACCCCTAGTACGTACGGCCAAGCGTTTTGTCACGTTTGTCTTCTAAATAATTGTATTTTCAAAAATGCCTTAAAACGCGCTAAAAACAGCCAAAACGGTCATATTTCTAGATTTTATTAAAAATCTCCAGCGCTCTAGAAGGAACAAATTCAAAGGGCCGTACAACCTTCATTACGTCTTCATAAGTAACCTCCAAAAGAATGATTACTCTCGTGCATTCCTGAAACTGAGGTTTGTGTAACGAAATTTGCCCATTGAGTGACGAGCGGTTGAATCCCCCTTAATTCAACCGCTCGTCACTCAATGGCAGATTCCAACAAACCTGAGTTTCAAGAATGCACGATGTATTCATTCTTTGGAGGTTACTTATGACAACGTAATGAAGGTTGTACGGCCCTTGGATTTTCTTTTTAGAGCACCTGGAGATTTTTAATTAAATTCAGAAATATGACCGTTTTAACTGTTTTTAGCGCGTTTTGAGGCATTTTTGAAAATACAAATATTTAGAGGACAAATGAGACAAAACGCTTGGCCGTACGTACTAGGGTGCCTCTAATCTTAATTTTAAGACCATTACGAGAAAGCAAAATAGTGTTGTATTTGCGTAATTGTGTAAATAAAATCGCCTCTGTTATTTTATTTCCAACTTGTTAAACGAGATGGCGACACTAGTACTAAATGCCTCAAACCGGAGGTTTGAGGCACGATAATAACAGCTCGCGCTGTAAACCCCACTGATCGTGGATTCAATCCCCTGCCCCTGCCCGTTTCAATCTGGATGAGCATCGTACCGGCGTGCTGTCATGTATCACTATTGTGTGATGCACGCTAAAGACGTCAGATAGGCAGCGGTATACTTCACTGTCTTTCATCTCCAACGAAGACACCAGATGCCCTCAGACCTGACTAACTTCCCGCTGTATAAATATAGCCACAACATAATTACAATTGATGGCTCCGTTGGTCGGCACTTTTGAACGCTGCAAAAAGTGTAACTAGTCATTAGTAGACTCGACCGAAAGGTCCTGATAAGGCCCTGAAGGCTGACATACTTTTGTTGATCTTCTTTTTGTGACTGTGCATGCTATGTTAGCGCGCATGGTCAAATCAGCTTGCATACGCTACAAGCGTGGCATCAGTAAGCACCCCTAAGATCATGCAGGGTTGAACTTGGTTGAACAGAGACATCCTTATATGTAGGGTGCCTTAATGTCCTTCTACTTAGGGTGTTGCCACCCTTTCTAGTATACCCGATGCCGACAGAACGCGCTCACGGGTAAAATACAAATAAATCGAAGAAAACAAAATGTTGCCATACAAGCACGTAGCCAGGATTTTGTTTCCAGGTAGGCCCCGCCCATGACCGAATGCTGTACAAGAGGGAGGGGGAAGAGGAGGACACAGCAAAATTGAAGATTTCGGGCGGGGACCGGGCCCCACGGGCCCCCCACCCCTGGATACGTGCCTGTTGCCATAGCACAGTCAGCGCCACAAACGCGTGCCGGGACACGCTCTTTCACGCGCTTCTGAACAAAAAAATAAATAAACAAAAGTGTGGGACGAAATGGCCAGACGTCTTTGCCCAAAGCAAGCGCACATCAAAGCACCCTACTAATATGTAGTTGGAAATTAAAAAAAAATAGTGGAATGAGTTGCAAGAAGGCTAACAAACATTTATTTTATGAAACATTATTGCGAGATATTTTCATTCTCTGTATACCTTGTTTGGTGGCTAGTGGATATGAAAGCAAAAAAAGAGCATGATTTCTATTATTTTGAACAATTACAATATATTTTCTTTACCAACAAACAATGGATACTCTGAGATGCAAATTGAATTTTGACGCTAACGTTATGGCGCCCAAATATTTTTTTTTAATTTAACACTTTTTGTTTTGCGGATTACTAAGAAAACCAAACGGGTCATCAATAGGTAGAAAATACGTTTCTACCTATAGTGAGGCGTACGTTTTTTTTTTTCTTTTTTCTTCTCCTTTTATTTTTAGGCAAACTCAAATAACCCTCTAAATAACTTTCGTGTCATCATAAGTGACCTCGGGAGTTCACTATGCTATTGTCCGTTATGAACACCTCTTTCAACAGTGATCTTACTATGTCACGGTGGAATGAAGCGGTGCTACCTTATCTGTCTGGAAACAAATTGGGGTGTGTCAGTTCCACATATATAGCACTAGAACATAGTCAGCCCCCAACGGGCGACGAGTCTCCCAGCTGTAGATGAGAAATTGCCAGTGCAGTGCAATAACCGCTAGCCTGGGGTCTTTAGCGTGCACCCACGCAGTAGTGATACACGACCGCACGCCGGTACGATGCTCATCCAGATCGAAACTGGCAGGGTGGGGACAGTACCCAGTGATTAGAGCCACTGCTATACGGCAGCGTAGCTGCCAGAGGAGCGATCATCGACGCAAAATTATCTAGATATACGACGCCCGAAGCGCCGATAGTAATCTCCATTTTGGGCCTGAGAGGTTGCCATGGTAACCGTGCGGCTAGCGACGCCGGGCGGCAACTTTTTTAGTCTTAGTTTCAGTTGATATCTCCATTCGTTCGAGTGTGAGCGCGGTAAAAGACGCTGGTGCGGCGGCGGAACGGGCCTCTGAGGAATGTGTGCGCTTGGGTCTTCTGTGGAGTGAGGCATCGACCCGCAGCCCGGGGATTGTCGGGCGAGAGCCGCTAAGTATCGTATAGGTGCACGGGCAAGGCCGTAGTGGTTTTCCGCGCCGCCAGGGGATGGCGGCCGCTTCGTGGGACGTGCGCTGCTACCGGTCCCTGCAAGCTTCGCCTTGCGGGAACAAAATCCGATTACGCCGGGCCATGTGGCGGAGGACTGCCTCGGGACAGCGCCTGCTGCAATTGACTGTCTACATGGTAAGCGAATATAAGCTTAGCATCGTACTTCTTCAAGACCCGACCGTCCATTTCAAGATGAGATTCATCTCAGCAATCGACTGGCGAAGAAGGACGTCAACGATTTGTCTTACTCCCTGCTCTTGGGCGCGACAAACAGTCGACGGGGTTAAGCAGAGGATTGTTAACGCCATCAAAAGAGACGGACGCCGGACATGAGGTAGTCCTTGCCGACAGGCCGAGTGGTCGTCCGGCAGGTTTACCGGCACGCAAAAAGTCAATATTTTATCTGGTGCAGACACATACCCGTGTTAAAGGGGCCATGAAATAACTTTTAACTTCTTCTTCCTTAGCTGTAATCCTCAACTCAAAAGCGAACTCTGAAATCACGCGGTCGTGACATGTCAGGCACGGTGCGATGACCCCAAGCTTACACCGTGCTTTCAAGCACACCATAGAACTTGGCATTCGCCAGTGATGATAAGTTCTGCATCAGGGCACTCATTGGCCACGAACGCGAATTCAAATATTCGTCGACGAATTGATTGTTGACTGACGCATACGTCCAAATGACTGCTGGTCTCGCGTCCAATGCGTGAGCTGGGGTCGCAATTGACGTCACTTTGGCCTTTCTGGGCATTTCGCAAAGAGTAGATACTCAGAACCATTACATACGAGCTGATGATAACATCATAGCACACGGACTATTAATAAGCACAGAACGGGCCCAGCCACAGAAATAAATATTACACTCGGAAGAAATAATTATGTCTAACTTTTATATTCTCACAAAGACGAACACTACATCTGAGCATCTAAGTTTAATAGTATGTGCTGATGCATAGTTATACAGGAGGACATTTCATATATACGAATCATTTGAGCAAACGCCAGCTTCGTCACTTGAGAAAAAACAAAAAAAACAACACCGCGATCAACATGATGAGTTGCACGAAAGCACGTTATATCAAAATCTTCAGAACTGCCGATTTGTAAAATCGTCGGTTGTAGTACAAAGGTTTCAAGATCGGCAGGCTGCCCGCTAAAAGCTGCCGATTGTTCGGGTGACCCAGGGCTGAAACACCCTCCCCCTAGGCCCTACGCGATCGTATATCTTTCAAGTCCCAATTTCAGAAATTCAAACCTCAAGTAAAAAAAGCTTAGAAAACATACAAAAAAAATTATCCCAGAAGCTATATCGTAAAATTCAGATTTGCTTTGTGTAAAAACGTAAATATTGCAGTAGTTTCCTGGGCTAAGTTCTGTGATTCGGTTATCTGGGGCTGAAACTATTTCTTCCAGGGCCCAATGATGCGACGTGTAGGCATTCTGGTATCGATTTTCAGATTGTCAGTTGAAACAAAGCCTAGAGTATGCGAAAGTTGTATGCTGAATGTTTTCTCATCGATCCTCGAACACATCCTGGTATCCGAGCACTGCTACGGCTATGACTGGATGCTGCTCGCACGGGTGCATTTTCAGAGCGATCTTGCACAGAAAGCAGGAAAGTCCATTTTTCGGTTTTCACGTTATACTTAAGTGTCAGAGAGCACGAGAGTCTTAAATTCGAAGCAATCGGGCGGCAGACATTATGATTACCGCGGCACCGAACACCGCATCTATCAGCTCTTGGGGCGCTGCCATCTTACCGGTGACATCACGGCCTTGCGAGGGTCACGTGGCGAGTAGTCACTGGTTTTCTAGGCATGCCGCTCGGCTCGTTGGCTATGGTACGTGTGACCAATCGCGGTGAGAGGCGGCACAGGGAAAGCGTGGCGTTACTCTGGCGCTACGCTGCCTCGAGTGGCTCTACCCAGGATCCCTGGCTTATACAGCGCGAGCTTTGCTCCACG